>CAUYSK010077974.1:0-53103 GCA_963575035.1 Avahi laniger | reverse complement strand
GTCAATTTAGTTAAGTAACAAAATTGGTTGAGTTATTTTATGTACTAGACAACAGTGTTATTGATTGATTTTTCTTTTTGATTTTTAGTTTTTAATTCTGTAAGTTTTTCTCCTTTAAGGCAGTGGATTAAAAATCTAGGCCGGGCACGGTGGCTCACGCCTGTAATCCTAGCACTCTGGGAGGCCGAGGTGGGCGGATTGTTTGAACTCAGGAGTTCGAGACCAGCCTGAGCAAGAGCGAGACCCCGTCTGTACTAAAAATAGAAAGAAATTAATCGGACAACTATAAATATATAGAAAAAATTAGCCGGGCATGGTGGCGCATGCCTATAATCCCAGCTACTCGGGAGGCTGAGGCAGGAGGATCCCTTGAGCCCAGGAGTTTGAGGTTGCTGTGAGCTAGGCTAACGCCACGGCACTCTAGCCTGGGCAACACAGTGAGACTCTGTCTGAAAAAAAAAAAATCTAACATTTTTTTGGCATTTATAAGCATTAAGAGTAGAAATCAATAGTTAAATTGATACAATAAAAGATTTCTGCATCCTACTGTGAGACAAGAACATCATCAGAAAGCAATGTATATAGACTCTAACAAGGCTCAAAAGCATCTTTTGCATTTGTTTTGCATATGAATTTAATAAGCATAAAACAGTGCTAATGAATTACATTTGTTTTATGGAGTCCGTTTAAGCCAGACAGTAACAAGTCAGCAACAGACTTGCCACGTGCCAAAAATGGGGAAATACTGGTTTTAGTTTGCTAAACATCCAAGCAAATTTGTGTAGAATTTGTCTTTTTTGCTTTGCTAATCACCAGTTGCTTCCCTTTAACATTATATTTGCATTCCATGTGAAAATTAGATTTTATATTTAATTTAAAATTTACCTAAATATACTTATCCATTAGACATTGTTTTTAAATGATAAACTTTATAAAGTGATGGATCAATAATACTAGTAAATCTAACTCTCTTTTATACACCTATAAAATTTATTTAACTATGTTTATTCATTCTATGCTATTGTTAATAACCTAAAGGAATGTTTTAAAAGAAAGTGTAAATATACAGTATTAATTTGAACTCCCTTTTACATACATATATTTGTATGTATATTCACTAAATAAAAATAAATAAAAAAAATCTGTACAATCATGCCTCGCTTAACGATAAAGATAAGTTCTGAGAAAGGGTTCATTAGGTGGTTTCATCATTGTGCAAACATCACAGAGAGTACTTACACAAGCCTAGATAGTATAGTTACTACACACCGAGGTTATATGGTGTGGCTTATTGCTCACAGACTACAAGCCTGCACAGCATTACTGAATCCTTTAGGCAGTTGTAAAATGGTGTGAGTTTGTATTAAAACATACTCAAACATAGAAAAGATAATGCATTGTGCTACAGACCTTATGACCACTACAGTGTCACTAGTTGATAGGAATTTTTCCACTCCGTTATAATCTTACGGGAGCATCATCTTATATGTAGTCCATTGTTGACCGAAACGTTATGTGGTGCATAACTATACAGTAAAAAAAAATCTAGTTCTGTGATTGTCTTTGTTCTCTCCCCCCTTCTGATCAATATTCATTCAACACCCTTTGTATGGCATGCAGTTTGAAAACACAGGGTATGCAAAAATTATCCCCTTGTTTTTGGTTTCAATATTTGTTGCTGACCCAGATCAAATTGTTTCCTTCTGCTGTTTCGTTTTCATCTTCTCTAGTTAGAAACAAATTCTCTTGTGTACTGCCTGAGGGAGAAATAGTTTAGCAGGAAATCACTAACTAATCACAGTTTGTTAATTACATAAAAAGAATACTTTTTGATGACAACTGTCATTCAAAGGAAGTGTATGTTACCCAGTGAGGAATCTCTGTGAATTACTCGTTCATCCTCATCGCCTTTCACGCATTACGTTATACTCCTTAGAATTGTATTAATTTCAGATATAAGTGGACTGTTACTTGTATAGAAACCTCTGTAAACAATAGATACAGTCATTGCAGCTTTTCTTTGGTTTACTTGTTATCCTCCTGGTCATAAAATTATCCTGTTAATGTCACTCTCTATCTATATAATTTGTTGGAGGCTGCAGGCAGTGAAGTGCTGGAACTGGCTCACATCTCTTCCCCATTTCATGTCCAGTGATGTCTTGTTGGTAGATTATAATTGGTTATGATGAGAGTATTTACACTATGGAAATTGGCAAATGCTGCAACCCAGGGTCCTGTCCTCTCCCAGACAGATAAACACTTAGCAGCACTCACAGTCTATTGTGTTATTCTCTCTCTCTCTCTCTCTCTCTTTTAACTTAAATACTTCTACTATTTGGAGTAGCCATGTAAAATTTTATTTCCAGTTATTTTCATTCTACACTTTTGAAACACTCACATTACTTATTATACCACTTGTCAACTGAGTAACTGGGCAAACTACCTATCCTTTCTATGCCCCAGTGTTCTTATCTGTAAGATAGGGATAGTACTAGTACCTACTTGGGGGTTGATGTGAGGTTGAATAAGATATACACTTATTTCAGTGTACTAGCATAATGGCCTGGTACTCAGTGAACACTTGAATAATGTTACTTATATTTCTATACTTTAAGGAATATTAATAGATATTTATTGATTCCTTACTAAGCATCTAAAGACAGTTTATACATTCCATTTGGATGGTATATATTTTAAGATTCTTTTAACCCATAACAATTCCTGCTCCCTTTCCCCCCCTCATGCCTCTATTGAGACATTCCTGGTAAATGTCTGAAATTCTGAATTTAGCTCATTGCTTTTCTGTGTTGTCATCTAGCTTATTTTTTAATCACACTTACTTTCTGGGGAACTAGAAATTAAAGTTGAGTTCAACTTTAATGTCACATATTATTATTTGGTGAGGACACTTCCTAGAAAGTTTGTGTATTTCTGTTGGCTTATAACAAGAGGGGATAGTTTCAGTTATCCCCAGTTTTAAGGATGCTGGAATCTGTTAGTGAGTTCATGTTAGCCTAGGCCAACCCCTGTAAAATTCTCCATCACACTTGGACCCAATGATTTCATCTCATTGTTGATCATTTTATAACTGTGTTTTTTTTAAGGATTACAAAATGGTGATTTGTATCATACTCACTGCATTTATTATTAGGAATTTTTTTACAAAGGACTTTTCTTAGTAACTAATTGTCAACTCCAAAATACAGTTTATATCAAAAAAATGGGAAAAATGCATGAATGATTTTTATCAAATTTCAGAATCAGATATAATAATATGAAATCTAGATAAAGTTATATATATATTCAAAGTTTTCTAATACATTTTTTAAAAAAACTTCTTAATGGAGAATTTCTTTGAATTGCTTCTCCTAATTTTTTTTTTGATTAATGTATTTTGATAAAATTACATCTCATGATGCCAAGAAGTTCCCTTTTTTCTTTTTTGTTTACTGTAAATATGCCTGTATATGATTGAATTTATTTACTCAGAAGATATTTATTGGGCATCTGTATTTTTTGTCAAGCATTGTGGTGGTTGCTGGCGATGTAGTTATGAACCCTGCTTTTTTAAATTTGTTTATTTTTTATTTATTTATTTTTAATTTTTATTTCGGCATATTACAGGGATACAAATGTTTAGGTTACATATAGTTTGGATTTGTTTTCTGCTCATGTTGTGATTTTAAAAAATGGACCTGCTATATACAAATCTGGTTTTGCTTACTATGCTAGATAGTGATATCATATACTGTACATTTTAACTAATAATATTTTAGCTAACTTCAGAGTCTTTGACCTTAGTGTTTAAAATAGTGACAATAAAGGGATTTGAAAGTTAAATTGTTCTTGCTGAGCCAAAGAAAAATCATATGCTTCTGTTTAGGGCACTGTATGTGACAATCCAGGAAGTTTCTATTAATTTATTTTTTTTTGAAGAAGTAAGAATTGAAGAGAGAATAATAGGAATCCTCCAAAACTAAAAGTAAATGATAAGATCCTATGCTATTTTAACATAAGTAAGCATTTGAACTTAATTTGATTTTCTATTTTCAGGAAGTGAGGATGAAATTTTAGAATTATCTTTATCTTGTAATATGTGTTTTGTCAGTATTTTTAAAAGGTGTTTTGGATTTTTGAAAATGCACAATTTCTAAAGGTTTGTGAACTACTTGTGTGGACAGAAAGTGTAATTAGGACACGTAACACACTCTTTTCCCCAAGAGATCTTGTGACTATGAGATAATAAATATGATATAATATTTAATTCACCAAAAGATGCTCTATATAAACCTGGGATTATGATTTATGTTGTTGTTCTGTTAGGCATGTGACAGACACTATGCTATGAAATTTAGACTATGTTACTTAAGTAATTATTATAATTCTGAAAATCTTCTCAGATGATTTTCCCAAAAAAGAAACTTGGCTCTTTTATTCATGTTCAGATATTGTGATACAGCTGTTATAATTATTTGAGATTAGGGTAGAAGGCAAATTCTTGGTATATAATTAAAATATATTTTACAATTGAAAATTAGAAAAATGGGAAACTTTATATTGTGTTTATAAGACTATGCTGACATGTTTTATTACATTACTGTGAAGTGCTGGGATGAAAGAGATCTTTAAAAGGAGTGGTATTCTGTTTGCTTTGCTAGAGCACCTTATCAGGAAATTTGAAAGGAGACAAAAAACTAAGCCCTTTAATTGTGGTATCTGGTAATTCTAAGGATTAGACTGAACTTAACTTTGAAGATCAACAAATGGATATTTATTTATGTCTCTTGAAAGAGTAGTTGCATTTTTGACTTGAGGAAATAGCGTAATCTGAATACCACAGAAGTTGAGGAAAAAAGCTTGCTAATATATAAATATTGACTATTTTAATCTGTTGAAAAGGGAAGGATAGTACCAAGGAGACTAGTAAAATTATAAAAAGAGCTGGGGAAAAGTAAACGTTACGCAACATGAAAAGAATACCAGGGGAAAAACTGACAGAGTAGAATAACAGGAAGATTAGTCACTTCTGGAAGGGAAGAAAAAGATGGGGGGCGGGGGAAGAAGTATTTTAAACAGGAATGTGGAACTGGAAGTACCAACACTAAGAGACAGATATGAGCTCATTTGGGAACTAAAGTGGACCTTAAAAAGGAATAATACTGGTAGTATTTAATATAAAAATACGAAGTATGTATTAACAATAAACAAAAAGAAAAATGGAGAAAATTTTCTGATAGGGATTGAGACAAGCCTATAAAAATAAAATGATGTTTACTCCTTAAGCTGACTTGGCTTAGCTCAGACAGCAATATCAAATGTGAATAAAGAAAATATATTTCTTTCAAAACAAGCCACGCTTCTTTTATTTTCAAGTGTTGGATAAAATAAAAGCATTCTGGAGTTTTGGGATACGTATGCTATTTGGTTTATTATTTTCACTTAATACATTTATTTATCTGACAACTAAAGGAGTTACAATTTCCAAATATTCTTTATAAATTATTTCTATAAATTCTCAAAATTATAAATTGTAGCTCTCTCTATAAAAAATATTTAACAATTCCTATAACAGAGAACAAGAAAGTAAGTATCGTGTGTGTGCGTGCGTGCGTGTGTGTGTGTGTGTGTGTGTGTGTGTGTGTGTGTGTGGAGTCTCATTAATCCCTAGTTTCTAAGCAAGGTATTTGGTACATTCATAGAACAGATTTTCCTGGACACATTTTCAATTTCTCTGAGTATTCTTATCTTTCATATGGGAATAAGAATATACGTGCCCCAGAGTTGTGTAATGGGAATTAACCGAACTAGTGGACACAGTCCTATTCCTATCATAGAGATGGATTTTGTCCCCTTAATTTATAATCCTGTACCCAAGTATGGAGCACAGGCTTGATTGATGCATTTCCAACTAGCACATGGGAAGATGGACAATTTCAGTGGTAGCTCTTACTCATGCCTTGGTAATTCTAGATGTCATTTGGTGGGTTATATATGTGTCCATACTTAACAAATATAAGACTTATTTCTCTTGGCCATCCCTTAGTAACGCCAGTAAGTAACAAATTACACAATATATTTTAAATAAAGTGGATAACTCTAGGGTTATTGTTAGCATGACACTTGGACAAAATCTGCTCATTCTTATATCAGGAAAAAAATATGCTACTTTCATTTAGATGCAGAAAAATGACTTATGCATAATAAAATAAAGGTATCAAATTAATCTAATTTAGAGACCCAAGATTTCTATTATTTGATGTAACTATATGGAACACATCATTCTGTAGCATTGAATTCATGGAAATGCAGTACAGTGGTCCCCCCTCATCTGCAGTTTCACTTCCTATAATTTCAGTTACCCACGGCACCGCACAGTAAGATACTCTGAGAGAGAGAAAGCCACATTCATCACATTCACATAACTTTGGCAGTATATCGTCATAGTTCTTATTATTAGTTACTGTTATTAATATCTTACTGCGACTGATTTATGAATAACTTCATCATAGGTATGTATGTATATGAAAAAACATAGTGTATGTACGGTTTGGTGTTATCTGTGGTTTCAGGCTTCCACTGGGGGTCTTAGAACATATCCCCTACAGATAAGGGGTGATTGCTGTGTGCAGTCAGGTGAGCCTTTTTTGTTTGTTGATTTTATGATAAATTGTAATGCTTTCATGGCTCACATGCACATAATTTGCTGAGGTAAATTCTAACTCCTGCACAAAATAACCAGTTCACATGAACACCAAATACACACACACACACACACACACACACACACACCCCTGCCCCTGAGCATAACTGAATAGGAAATGTTTATTTTCTAAACTACAGAAAACAAACCTTATCTCAAATACTGAAAGTCCTTCCTTTTCCTGGTTTGGAAACACTAAGTCATACTGAGTCACTTGTAGATTTTCTTCAGCCAGTTTTATTTAAAGCATAAAGTTGTGAAGACAAAATGACTCAGGAATTTGTAACGCACAATTAGAACTTTTCACTTTTAGGTCACTAGTTTATATCTATCTAGATGGCTTAGTATTAGTTAAGAGTTGTGGGTTGTTTAGCTTCCAGAAGAACCTGGGGAGCTTACTGTAACTTCACCTGTTCTGGCCAAAGTATGGCCTAGAGTTTATGCTTATTAATTAACTTCCAGATAAAGCTGTGTTCAAGGAATTAAATAAAAGGGAACAGACCCAGTAAGAGGCAATGAATAAGAAAATGTTACCTTATTCATCTACAAATATTACTTCTACTGAAATCATTTTAAAAGTAAATTTTGTTAAAATAATCAGAAAGTTATATTTCCATTGCCGTTGATATCAGTGAGAAATAACTAACTGCGGTGGTTAAATTGAGCAGTCAGAATCTGTATGTCTATATCTATGTCTGTATATGTTTACATGAGTGTGTAAATGAGTCATGATTCTTCCTAGTCTATCACTTAGTAATGCCAAGGTCATAAAAATCATTTCTTATGATCCATCTTATGTAAAAGCTTAATGGGTTACTTTGTTTTTCTCACTCAAAAGATGTCAAAATGTGCTTTTTAGAATTTTTGAATAATTTTTGTTTAAATTCAGTGTTAAGATTGGAGACTGAGACAAATTTAAATCTGTTCCCAGCCAAAGAGTAAATCAAGCTTATGCAGATGCAATATATAACACGACTACCCAAGGCATTCTGCAAAGAAGATAGTTGTCTAGAAATTGGGTACAGAATTGTCATCTTCCTCCTATGGTAATTGAAAGTAAATAGATTCCAAATAACACATCACCTCAAGCTATGCCACATGGGCACCTAAATAAGTTCTTCTTGCTAAATGCCACCAAATGGCTGTATTTCTTATAGCTTATGGCTAAATTCTGACAGGGCAGGTGTCTTCACTATAACTATTTTCTCTCTGAAGTTTTCATGGTTTTTTTGGGTGCTAATTTATATTAGGTTAGAGCTTAAAAAAGCTAAAGATAGCCAGAATTAGTCCAGAGAGTTAGGATGGCTGCCATATTAAAAAAATAGGTTGGTTTCAGTATTCTTCGTTGGCTTTTCCGTCTCACATGTGAGGCCCTAGCTGCTTGATATGAGGTATCTGAAATTACCCAGATGGCTTTGGGTCCTCAAGAGCTAAATCCAGGAAGGTTGTTTTAGCTGCTGAATATTCAAGGAAGTACCTTCTTCCAACATTGGTTCAGCCCATATCTCACAGATGATCTTTGGATTTCTGAAGCTCTCTAGACTCATAATTATTGTCTGGGCCCTGTACATAATTAAATTTCTTTGTGAAGGAGGGAATGAAATATAAGTATGACTGGTAGCAATGGTAATCCCCTAAAACAGAATGATAGACACTGTGATGATAATAATGTTACTTCCCTGTTAATGACTCTGAAGATACGATATACTTGAAGAAAAGGTGAAAACCAAATTTGTCCTTGACTTTAAAATCTGGGAATAACATAAACATTTGTTGATTCCTTAAGCTAGTAAATATCATTAAGTGAAATGGATGCATATAATATAAGCTCGTGGATGTATTTATACATACTAAGTTTTTGAAAGAGACAGGGATGTCAGATTCTCCTCCTACCAGAGTTCTGGCTAGAGATGACATTTCTTATTCCCTTTCTTTAAGAGTCTAACACTCCATCAGTTTTCAAGAGGTGGTAGAGGTTAGGCATGAAACCGCACTTCAGGAGCTGCATTCCCTGGATCCAAATTTTGCATTTGCTACTTACTATTTTTATGACCTCTCATAACTTAACACCCTGTGCTTCAGTTCATCAGATATACCCTAATAAATGGAAGCATTTCTGCCTTGTTGGGTCGTTGCAAATCTTAAGTAAGTTAATACATGTAAAGGGCCTATGAAATTTCAGGGTATACAATAAATACATTATACATATTAGTTATTATTAAATCTTAATTTTATGTAAACATATTCAAGTATCTATCTTGTTAAAGATAAACTTGTAGTGTACAAATAAATGAAAACAAAAATAATGTTGCAGTTTTAATGAAAGGATTTAGAGCTCCAGCTCTGGAACTATACAACCTGAGTTCAAATTACTGTGGCCTTGAAGAAGTTATGTAACCTAACTGAGCCTCAGCTTCCTCTTTTCCAACATGGGGGCATTATTAACATCTGATCCTTGAGTTTGTTGTGAAGATTAAATGGGATGTCACCCTTAAAGCACTGAGAACAGTGCCTGGCATTTAATGAATACACGGTGTGTATGAGCTGTTTTTCTTATTATAATACTTTGGTGATGAAGTGAGCACTGCGAAGTACTTACATATGAGAAACATTATACTCAGAATCTGTGTGTATAGGGTTTTCAGTTTTGCTAATGAGGATTGTTATTCTCTACTGTGCAGAAAACACATCCATGCCTGAGTGCTTATAATTCTTCTCTAATAAGTAAATGGTTAAGAAAATAATAACCTGTTTTTTACTTACCCTTATTTGAGCTATTTAAATTACCAAAAAAAAAAAAAAGCCCTCTGGATGTTTTTTATATCTGTTAATTTTAGCCCTGGATAAATCAATAAAGAAAATACTTTATTAATATTGTTACCAGCTTAACTCTGTTGTCCAGCCACATTCTAGCCACTTGTTAAGTTGAACATTATTGGAATGAAAAATAATCAGTAATGTCAAAATGTAAATGAAATGTGGAAGCAAAGAAGACATCACTCCTTTTGTACAATAAAGCCCATGAGAGCTGATATTTCCCCATCTGTTTGGAATATTGTAAAGATTATGAAAACTTTAGCATTTGCAAAAAAAAAAAAATGGTAAGTCTATGCCAGGAAGGCAGATAGAATATTATGAAAGAAATGACCAAAATTGCATGGTGGCATTTATTCTAGAAGCTAACATCCTTTCTTTTGTTAACAGGAAATTTTAGGGCAATCTACTTGCTTATTGGAAGTGGAGAAGTTACATGAAAAATTTAAGAAGGATTCATTAAGGCTTTCTTATAATAAAGTAAACTTTTAAGAGCATGTTTTTTTTCATAGAATTAGAAACTTAGAATTTCATAGTAACAGTATATTCATCACCTTGTTTGGGGAGCAGATTTTAAATAAGATCACAGGAAAACACCTGTTTTGACACCGTGGAAAAGGTGCAGACATACAGGCAAAGTCTTCGTAGGTGTAGAGTAAACAAGAATGCTTTGGCTCGCATCCTGCAAGGAGGTGGGTCTAAACGGTCTGCTCCAGCTTCTGCTGCTGCTGCTGCTGCTAATGTCGCTGGGAAGGAGACATGGCTGACCTGGCATATCCTTTACTCTTGGTGCTGCAGCAGTCACTCAGGAAATGTTGTTTAAGGGGAACCTTCTGGATCCTTTTCATGGCACCATGGCAAGAAGAAGTCGTATCTTATCTGTTGAAGATAAAGCATGGAGTTGGCTAATGGATGCTGGTGAGTGAATAAGGCGAATGGGGAGCCAGTTTACTAAGATAAAATTTGGGCAGGGCTGCCCTCTCAAGGACTGAGATGGCACCCTTGGGGAAATGGCCTCTGGTATTCTGTGCATTAGACACTGTTTTAGAGAGGAGGCATGGTTTTCATAGTAGTGGCTGGATCTGTGATCCTGTATATGTTCTGTAAATAAAGTTCCATTTACTCACAGCTCCCCTATTTGAAGATACTAACCCCGAAGTTTGTTAGATACTTCAGTAGATGGACCATAGTTTTCCATATAATTTCTTAGTCACTATTTAATCTGTACTCTTGTTTTTTACTTGTCCACAATGATTTAAAAAAATGACTTTCTAGTATAGGAAAGCAGTTATTCCTTCTTTCAATTCTAAATAAGTGCCTTTTTCCACAACAGTGGATTATAGATTCTAAATTAAATTCTTCTATATGTGTGATTCTTGCCAGGAATGTTCTTTTCAGTTCAAGATAATTATGTAAACAAATTAATAAAATATTGGTTATATGAAATAGTTGCACAGGATGTATCTGACATTAGCAGTAAGGAAACTTAATTGCTAATATATATATATGAGCCTATACAAAGTAGTTTCGTTGAGCAGGCTCCTTCATTGGAAAATTAATACTTAGAATAGAGATCTCATATATATATAATTTCCCTTTTATGATTTATATCAAACACAAATATGTGCCAATTAATAGTTTACCTACATCTTTCATTAAACTTTAACACTTATCTTTGGGAACTTATAGTGGCATAATAAAGCTTCTGACAAGTCATGCAGCAAGAGAGTTGTTTAACTTTATTTTAAATTTTAACAAATTTATTTGACCAGCCCTCTCAACACCACCCCCACCCCACACACACTTTTTGAAGAGTGCCTTTTCACATGTGGCATCACCAGCCAATAAGTATTTATTGAACACCAGTAAGTATTTATTGAGCACCTACTATATTGCCAGGTAAGCTAGGTGCTAGGGATATAATTAATTGTGAGCACATTTCTCAAAAATTTCTCCCCTTATGATGCTTAACAACAAGCAAGTTTGGAAAACTTTTGTTTAGATGATCTGATCTTATGTAGGATACTTTAGTAACAGTATAATTTTTATTCAAGAATATTATCTAAAAAGCTTTACAAATGAATGAACTTCTGCCATTTCAGATTGACGGCATTTATTTACTTCCTCGTCTTCTCTGACACATTTTAAAAATTGGTTTCAAAAAAAAAATTTGTTTCAGTTTTGTTATTTAGATTGTTAAAAATAGTTTTCATGAATGAGATTGAGAACATAGGTGCAGAAATACAAATTGTAATTAATTTTTTTTATTTAAAATCAAATTATTACCTTAAGAAAAGGTCACATTCCATTTGATTTCTGCCATAGGGGCTCACCCAATCTTTCTGTGTCCAAACCTGTCATGCTTACATGATTATGTTTTTAAAAATTAAGTTTTTGTTCAAGCCAGCATTTAAACTTAGATACTGCCTATATGATGAAAAAGTATTTTTAAAGAGACATTCAGATTCCTCATCTTCTTCCCTTATAAAATCCCAATTCCCTCTAATTTAAAATGCTATCTGTTTAGGCAATACTGACTATGTTGTAGGGCAGAGGTTACTTCATTTTATAACAATGTCTGACACTTAGGGACTCATCAAACGTAAGTGAGCTTTGCCTAAGCAAGGGCAGCTTTTATTACATGTGTTATTAACAATATGTATTTTGTAGATGGGTGGGGAAGAATCAATTTTTCCCAACACAAGATTATTTGAGCTATTTGACACCAGATAAAATAGAATATTATTACTATTTTGGTTACCTTAGAATAGAAAAAAATACAAGTAGATACCTGAAGTCAAGAATTACACTCACATAACTGCCATTGGGCAACAGGGTTCTAAAAGTAGTTCTAAAACAATTATAAAATATTAGTACCATGCATGGTTAATTTATTTCTAGTATTGAAAAAGCGAGAGTTCCTAAATGATCCTGATCATTTTCATTTGATACATATTAAGGATTATTAAAGTCCTGTCAGAGTTTATGCTGAGTCTCTAACTTGATTTTATCCAGCTCCTTAAAGCAAAATTGTCTTAGGGTTTGTCTCTTGTCACTGTTTAACATTTAATATTCAATGGGCTCCTCAAGATTAGTTCCTGAAGGCTTGTGAGCAGTTGAAGAGCTGTGAATAGTGGTTAACAAGATATTAGGATCTCCATAGAAAGTATATAGTTTTGAGATACAGATTCAGGAAACTCTTAGTTGTTTATCTGACAAAGCATCAAAACTAAGTTAATTACATTTTCCTTTCTTCCTTCTCTATTCTTTTTCCCTTTCTTTTTTCCATCTTTTGTTCTTCTCATCTCTATGTACTCATAGTCCACTTGCCTCTTTTTCTTCACATTCTCCTTCTCTTATCTCATTGAATTCCTTCAGTCTCCATCATCTAATCATAATAGAAAGTAAAGAATTCGATAAAATGTGTTGTACTTAGTAAAACAATTTTAATTATTTCTGCATTTAAAAATCAGTTGAGTTTAACCTTCTCTCCATCTTTCCATTTTCTCCTCTATTTCCTAACAACTTTGCCTTTTAATCTCTGTTGCCTTGTGAATCAGCACCCTGTGATTATTTATATCTGTAAATTTCTTGGATGTCAAGGTTGTAATGATAAGATTTAGTAACTTTATGTCACTTTTTAGATTTTTAACCTCAAATGCAGTAGGCATGCTGTAATGTGTGTTCCTTACTTTTCTTTCTAGAACTAGATCTCCATACCCCTCCTCATCCGTGTTTTTGGCTTTCTTATGGGATGCTAGAATGGCCTATCTCCATGTATTTTGTTGCATTTTTCCATTGCTTCTTGTGTTCTGGCAGGGGATTTTGGTGATTCTTTTCAAGCGCTACCTGAGCTCTGTGCTAGTTGTTCCCCTTCTCCCAGGGTTTTGTGCTACGTGGCCATGTCTTTGCTCCCTCGGCCCTGTCCATTGACAGAATTTTGGGTTCTGTGATGGCTGCCGCTAAACCCTTGTGAGGGTGGGAAATAATCCTCCCTCTGCTGCTACAGTTGAGCCCCATGCTGGGTACCATGTTGCCCTCTACACTTGCTTTCAATTGTTAAAGCTTCCCAAGCTTTGGCTATGGCTCAGTGATCCTGCTGTCAAAACCCCGAAACTTTCCTAGCCTCAACACTCAGTGGTAGCAGCAGGTGTTGGGATTTCTCCAAGCCCCTAAGGCCCTGGGAGGAAGAGAATGGCTGTTTGACATAGACCTCAGGAGCTTTCAAAGCACCAAGAAACCTCTCCAGAAGATATGTAAAGGTAAGATTCTGATTTTTCTAGGAAGTGGTTCTAGAAGCTAAAAAAATCCTATAGCCATAGATTTAATGCAAACCAGTAGTTAAAAGAGTGTCCTTGGGGAACTATGTTTGAAGATAGAACCAAAATCTGAGTCTTAGATTAGGGAATTACTTATTAAAAACACTTCTTTTAGGAATTTTGTGTGATATTCACATTTCTATTCTATATTATTTATATCAAATTTAACATTGCATCAATATTTTTAATATTTTATTCTGTTCTTTGAATTAGAATCCATGAAGCTCTTTTTTCTCTTTTACAGTCTGCATTGTATATCTAGTAGGAGAAATCCTGTTGAAAATTAAAATGGTAAAAAATGAAATAGAATTACTTATTTTACCAAATGCCTGTGTTTTATTTACCTCCCTAATAATATTTAAAACCAAAACCACTAAATGAATATGTCCTCAAATTCTTTAAACTCAAATTCCAAAGTCCACAATTAATTCAAAAAGAATTAGAAGAACAGCTCAGATCTTGATAGTGGTAGGATGAATTACTTTGTCCTTTGTCAAAAGTTACTTTTGGGCATTCTAAATGTAGTGGTCTCTTTTCTTTAAGGGCTTTATTTTCAGTTTTTTAAAGGGGTTTATTCCCCTTGCCCCTACCTCTTTTTATGTGCCTCTATTTGTACCCAACTTTTTGGGAAAAAATTCATTCCATGAGTGTTTAAGTAACCTGGGTGAAGGATATATGTGAGGTGCTGGTGGTAGAGTGGAGTGTGCATATGAGGGGTGGGATAGAGAGGTCAACAGCATGAAGTGATCAACTCAGATCTTCTCTTCAGTTTTGTACCTTTTGTGACAGCTGCTACTCATTTATAACACTTCATTTATGTATTTATTTTTTGCCTTGCCTCCACTCACAGGCATTAATCTGTGAGGCACTATTAAGACACTTCTTCTAATATGAGATCATTGTTGGCCCTGCTATCAGTTCATGTCTTCTTTTTTCACGCGTTTGTTTTATTTTCAATATGAACTTAATCCTTTAATTGACTCCCTATAGTTGGAATAAAGGCTGTTAGCTTAATGCCACAAAGAAACTTTTTAATTTCAATAGACAAAAATGCAACTTAATTTTTAAAAATGAAAAATAAAAATATTTATTAATAGCTGTATAAAGTGAAAAATACATATTTTTGATAGTGTTTTTTAAGGATGCTTTTCTATTCATAGTAAATTTTATTTTCATTGATATTTCATTTAACAAATACAAAGTAGATCTTTGTTCTAAGATGAGTGAAAGAACAGATATCCTAAATCTCATAAGAGATTTATTTTCACACTCTTCCTCTGAGTACGACATGAAGTTTCAGGGCCCCTAATATTGATAGCTAATATTTTAACCCTTGAAATTTTGCCTGTAGATACAGAAAGAAGAGATAACATCAATGTACAAAAATTGAACTGTATGAGGATAATATAGTAATCTCTTTTGTTTTATATGTGCTACTCCTGTAGAATAGTAATGGTAATATAAAAATGCTGGACTTACTTCTCTTAATACATTAAAAATAGTAAAAGTTTGGAGATTTTCAATTCTTCCTGAGTCCAAACTGAGACATGACTACAACCGATCGGGGTCTAGTCAACATTCATAATTCCACATTTAGCAACTACAAATAAACAGGCACCTGTAATTACATCCACAGGCATAAATTTTCGGAGTGGTAGAATTTTATTCCCATAATGCCAGCCAAGGTCCCAGATGTAGATAGGAAAACTCAAATGTTCCTTGGATCCTGTAACTGCTGGTAAGCACCCAGGCATGCTAATCCATGGAAGAAGAGCCCAGCAGCCAGGGACCAGGTACTACTTGCTTTTGCATGATCCCACCAAAAGCAACCAGTGCTGTGCAGCCAAAGCCAAACCAATGCAAAGGCACTAGTGGTCCAGCGTCCTGCCTTATTCTCTTCTTGCTCTGCCCGGGCAGGAGACTACACCAGACCTGCATGCACCCAAACCACTCTCCCAAAGGTCTGGGCTGGTTGATGATGGTAAATAAGCTATAAGATGCTTATTTTTAAAAACTAAATGATGTTCAACAAAGTATTTTAGTACAGTTGAAACTATTTAAGTTTATTCCCTCTAGACCTCAAAATATAACTTAATGGAATGTTTTGAAGTCTTTATAGTGCATTAAAGTGAATAATTGGTTTCATATGTAAAAACAGAAAAGTGAAATTTTAATGCTTTTATCCTTAACATTTATAACGAGTTTACAATTTTTAAGAATGTATGGCAGAGGCTCAAGCTAGTAGTTAGCATTTTTCGTAAGATTGCCTATAGACTGTATTTTTCCGTTTGCATTTCTCTAGAACTCTTATAATCCCTTGGGTCAAGAAATGAAACTAATATAAAATGTAAACTCTGAATTCTCTTTTTAGGAAGTTAAATTTGAAATATAGTTTAAGTACTTTTGGAGTGGCAATTTATAACACTTATTTCAGAAAGAATATGACATATTCACTGAAAGTCTGTGCAAGTGAGTGCTAATTCTCCAGGTAAGGTCTCGATCCCAATCATAATAATTCCGAAGAGAATTGCTGCCATCACTCAACTCATAAGACTCATACTTTGCCGTTCCCATTGTTTCCTCTCTTCTATTCTAATCCCTTCTTGCAGAGCATAAAAGCTGTTCATACCAGTAGACTATGGGCAGAATATTTACAGTAGATTTTGGGAAATGTCAAATGTAAGCCTTTTATGATATATTTCCTTTGTGGTAATAAATAAATCAAAAATTTCCAGCCTCATTAGGCATAGCCATGTAGAAAAGAAATAAAAGAACAGATCTAAACTTGGTCAGAACAACTAAAAGGGAGGATAGATATAGGAGTGAGGACAGATACTAACATTTTTGATATTTTAGGGGAATTTGGCCCTTCAAAAACAAAATATTCCTGTTCATTATTCATTTTTTATGTGGAAATGAAAGCTTGCTGAATTAAAATGATTCAAAATTAAAATGATCTCTTTAATGAATTATAATAATTTACTGATTACCTACTACTCGTAGTCCCATTACAATCATTATCTTATTTATTCTTCACAAAAACACCTTGAGGTAGTTAGTGTTACTATTTCACCTTTATAAATAGGGGGACTGATACCAAGAGAACTTGAATAACCTGCTCAAGGTCTCACCGCTGAACACAAGGATTCAAACCCAGGAAGCATGGCTGCGGAGTCCATCCTCAGAGGTCCTTATTGGTTGTAATCCCTGGAAGTGAGGACTAGTTCCCAAATTCAGTCCTAACCTTTTTCATAGCATTGTGCCCTCAAGGGGCTTCTGTCTAAACACCCTCCCAGCTCAGTTTTGGGCTGCCATTCACTTGCTGGCTATTTGACCTTGGAAAGGTTACTTATCCTCTCTCAGCCATAGTCCTATTCTCTCTAAAATATAAATAATATTATCTCCTTGTGAGAGTTTTTATGAAGATTTAATTTAATTTAATGAGACAGTACATGACAACCACTCAGCACAATAGCTAGCATATAGATAATAGCCAATAAATTGTTGATGTTATTATGTAATTTTCCCAAGGTCAGACAACTAGAAAGTGATTGAGTCAGAATTCAGGCCTGCGCCTGACTGGAAAACTAAACAAAACTAGAACACACACACATGCATTTCCCACAAACAACAACAAGAACTATAAAGCAAAAATACCTGCTCTTTCTAGACTGCAACACTATGTGTTGAATAAATAAGGATGCCAAGTATGCTGAAGGGAGAAGTAGCATAGTTTAATGGTTTAGGACAAACTCTTGAAGTGAGGCTCCCAGGATTGGAATTCCATCTTAGGAATTTAGGCAACTTTCTTAACCCCTCTAAGTTTATCCATTAAGCTAATAATAGTATCTGTTGTATTGCATTATCATGGACATTAAATGATGTAACTACAAATAAAGAGTTCCAATAAATGATGACTTTTACTAATGTTGATAGAGATATAAATATTTCTTTAAAAATATAGTATGTTCACACAATTGAAATGCATGATTAGTGAAAATTGTAAACCTATAGAGCTTTAGAGATGGATAAGATCTTAGTGAGTACGTGATCTTCCATTTTGCAAGAATCTATGTACTTTCCCTATCCAAATTATTTAAACTCTGTGACAGGCCAGTGGAGAAAGAGAAAAAAGACATCAAAATCAAAACTGACCTAAATACGGGGGGGTTGTATTAAATACCATTGAAGAGGTGGGCAAACTTTTCTCAATCTTGGCTGATGTCAGTGACTGGCATTGGGAGTCACCAGATGATAGGAATGATCCTGGTTAAGCAGATGGTAGGATTATCAATCTTATGTTCTTTCTTTTTTGAACCAGAACCCAAACCAGCAATTGACTTAAGTCATGATGAGAGAGTTACCTGGACTGAGTTTAGTGTCAGGGTTTAGCTCGAATGCTAGTCACAGTGGGGACTTCTTGGTGCTTAAGTATCTGGCCTCCCTTACTAGATTTGGAACTCCGTAAGGTTGGAGATGTGTATTTATTTATTTGCAATCCCAGCACTGTGTCTGGGAAATAGTGGGCACTCAATGCATGTTCGACAACATTAAATAATGCATGTTTGACGACATTGAATAAAGGAGAATAAGACTCAGAAATGGGACAGAAGAACTCGTTTAAGGATCTCATGCCTCCAAAGGGATTGGAAAGCAAGGCTGCAGTGTTCGGAGTATAGGATGCCCTGCTGGCTCCCTCAGGGACAGAGGGACTGATTATGGCAGATCATGGGAGGGATGCCATGGAGCTAAGTGTACATGATTTTTGTAATGACTGGTTTAGGAACTTGGCTGAACTAAAACTGTGTAGCGTGTTCAGTGAATATAGGAATATTTATAAGAATCTTTATTCTAAATTGTTTATAAAATTTTGTAAGCAGGTGACATTTTTAAAGAATTGAAAGCTATTGGAATCCATTTATATTTTTTCATACAGTGAAAAATAATATTTCTGGCACTATAAACTCAATTTAGATGCTAGAGACTCGAACAAAAATGTGTATGTAAATGTCGTTGGTATAAACCCTCATATAAAGAAGATATCAAAATATGATTTTAAATTTATGATATTATAACATTGTAATTTGTAATGTATGAAAATAAAGTGAATGTGTATGAGTGATGTGGAAAGTCAAAGTCTAAAAGCAGAAACATTTGTGGGGGATGATTGGTATAACTTTGAGATTTGTTTTTTACTATAAATTTTACTACTCTTTTGAAGTATTTCCCCAGAAATAGTAAGGTGAAAACATTTTTCAGTCAAAATCTATATTAAAAACAAAAAACATACCAAAAAGAAAAAAGAAAATTATGCTTAGTGTTAAATCAGTTTATGTTGACATAACAAAAGGAATGACAAAGCAAAATGCTCTTTTTGGACTTTAACACTACCTCTCCACTCTAACCATACCTTTTATGATGAATGAATCAGGATGATATGTATACCAACGGGAGAAATAGCATAGTTTAGTGGTTGCCACAAGGTGATTTTATGTAGTCCTAATAGATAGTCCAGGGATTTGGCATGGCATGTTTAAACCAGACACATTAGCACTTTGTATTCAAAGTGTGAAGGTGAACAAAGATTGAGTCTGAAAAGAAGAAATTATCACTGACAACTGTACCTTGTTTTGTAGAAAGTAGGGTCCATCTTGCTTTTATTATTTTAAAATGTGCCTATAAACTTATCTCTCTTGCTCTCTCCCCCTCTTCCTGTTCTCTCTCTGGACACACAAAAATACACACAGATGGAAAGGCAAACAGAGACACACACACACTTTTGCTATTACTGTAAAAGTTACACTAGAACAGGAATTACATGATATTAACTCTCTGTAATTCTCTTTAATCCTTTGCTTTCATGGATATGCATGCCTGAATTACGTCTGTGTCTAGCATACAGTTTGGGCGTGGAAACATTGTTTTACTTCACTTACCCCGGGAGTACCTTTTTTTTTATGTTTCTTATTTCCTAGTACCTGCCTTTAGTTTATTTTGGCAGTTCATCCTGAGAGTTTGAATTAGGTAGTAAGTTTGGGATATTATTGAAGCAGTATGTTTTAACTAACAAAAGTTAAACTCATCATAAAATCCTTTACAGGTGAAGTAACTTAGATACTTGAGTACCAGCTTTTCTCCTCCCAATCCTTATCCCGGATATGTTCTTGGAAATTTAATCTGTTTTATTTTACCCTTTTAAAAATATAAGATGGAGTGATACAAATAAAGTCAGTAAAATCTCTCCCCGAGGAGAATTTTGTCATCAGAAATAAAAGTGGCAATGCTAAGAGATAAAATATTGTAAATAAAGTGAGTGGTTTTTGGTAATCGTCACCACTTTTGATTTACTATATGGCAATTGGCATTTGATGTATGAATTTTTTTAAATAATATTACAATTAAAAAAATTGAATATGGAACAAGCCACACAAATATTTTAAAATACAACTTTTATGTAAGACAGCTGTATGGTTAAACTGCTCCATGTATAAAACATTTATAATACATTAAACAGAATTTGCAGAAACTGTTAACTCTTACACCATTTCTGAATAGAAGTGCAGATGTACAATACTAGGTTGCTTTGGGGTTAAAAACATTACCTCTGGAGCCAGGTAACATGGACTCATACCCCTGCTCTACTATTTACTGGTTGTATTACCTTGGGTAAGTTATTTGATCTCTCTGTGCTCCAGATTTCTAATCTTTATAATGCCTTTAATAACAGAACCATAGGACTGTTTTAAGAATTAAATAAATTAATATTTAAACCACTTAGAACAGGGCCTGGTATACGCTTAGATATTCAATAAGCTGTTATAATTTTTTGCTATTCTTTTTGTTTTATACAGTATTTCTAACAGAAGCGGTTATTTAGTCTCCTGTTTTATGAGGTAGGGCTGATGGAAACTGACAGTCTTAGGGAAAGGTAAAACTGTTAGTAAGTGGGAATTTTTTCTAGTCAAGAAGTAAAATGCCATGGGCCAAATTCATGTGGTAGGATGGGCTCTAAAACTTATAAAAGCTTATGGATGAATGAAGGGAGGGAACTAAGCTTAATACAAAAACGATGTGAAGTTATGTCTTTGAACAGTGGGTGTTTGCAGTAGCACCCCTTTGGAAAACTTAGGGAAGCATCCTCAGTTGTATCTACCCAAGATCAACTTTGTATTTCACTGTCATATAGTCAGAAATTTCTGCCAATACCTATTTAAAGCATTGTTTCTTTATATTCCTTAAATATTTATACCTTTCACAAAACGAGTCATTATTTTATGATTAACACAAGAGCTGCTATTTCATGGAAGAAACCTGATGACCATCAGGCTGACTAGATATAAGATAACTACCTATTTTTTTCCTGGAATAACTCAATTCCAGTTTAAATTATGTATTTAGACCTTGTGTGACTATTTTGAGGTTTGCAAAATATGGTCCTGCAGTTATGTTTTAGAAATTTGCCTAGGCTATTTGAAGCCACCATTTTCATCTACAGCAAAAAGTAAACATGGCCTATTGACCAAGAGGAAAGTACAGAGCATCCTCAATCAAAAACAGCAAAAGAAAATTTTTTAAAACTCATTAAAACAGCAAGCTTTGCATGCTATTTCTGTGATTTCTGACACTGGGTTGGAAAGCTCTCATGTCCCAATTACCTCAATGGGTTTGGCGAAGTTGTCCCGGGCTCTACACCAAATTTTTTGTTTTTTGAATCACTCTAATTTAAGAAAATAAATAATCTATGTTGTGTTTTTAGTCTGGGATTGAGAGATTGAGCTCATGCTTTTTTATGTAATTATAATTTTGAACTCTGCTGATATATTTGCAAACATTTAGTAAACTCTCATATAACAAAGGAGTACCTAACTACTATATTAAGACTGCTACATGGAAGGAGATCCTTTTACAAAGGAAATCTCAACTCATGAAAGTTTGCTTTAGGTTCATTATAGAAGCCAAAATTACTTTAAAATATTTTCCATGGGCTGAAAAGTAACATTTGAAAATTGGATTATTTTAAAAGCAATAATTGACACTTTATTTTTTTAAAATATTATTACAGATCCTCACATTGAGTTAAAATTATCTTTTTAATTATTTTTAAGTTATAATATTCCATTTTAAACATATTTTAAACTTAGATTTCATGTTTCTTAAGTCTTCGGATAGGCCATTTTCTGCCTATAGCTCAAATGTGCTAACCCTTATAAAGTCAGGTCAGTTTCCACTTAAGGCTTTTAATGTATTTCACATTTTTTATGGAATTCAGGAGCTTTATGACAAAGAAGACTAAAAATCATGTAAGGAGACAGTGGACAAAGCCCTGGAGTGGGAGTCACTTAATTGGTTTCTTGTGACAAATCCCCATTTAATCACCATGTTACCTTGTGTGTGTCATGTTTTCCCTGGAGCACACCCACCATCTTGCCTTCCTGGGCTGGAAGAATCTAATAAAGGTAATGCACAGGGAAGCACTTTTGGTAAACCCGTTTTCTTCTTCTTTGTGAAATACATTTATCTAAAAAGGAATATAAAAGCAAATTTAATGGGATACTGTGAAAAATCAGTCTTTTCCTGAATTCTGGGGTCATGAATGCCACCGTTGTATGTTGCTCTCATGGTCATTAAAATTGAAAGTGTAATTGTTTTCATAAGTATAATCGGTAATATAAATTTTAATCAAGTTAGAAGAATAATAGGGTGGGAGAAAGAGTACAGACTCTTCTTTTCCTTCAAGATAAGTCATAGATTTTAAAAATTAAGATGGTATTTAATATTTCATCTACAATTTTGAGACTGATTTCTGTTGCCCAAAAGAGTTTCACACATACTTTCTAAGAGAGAAGGTGAATGTAATGGGAGGAAAGGGAGGATACAGAAAACAAAGAACCATCTGTCCCCTGTGGAGAAAATATATTTTTAACAAACACTAGAAAATATAGAATTTGCTATATTGACAAAAAATTTTTATTTCCTAAAACAGCTAGATAAGCCAATGTGTGCTGAATAAATGAGTGTGTGTTAGTGAAAATCAATAAGTGAGTTAGTGCACAAATATTGATAAATAAATAAACTTAGTAGGCAGCGTTTTCTTCCTGATTTTTATTTTTAGGAAACAATACGTCCTTGAAAGTACTATAAAGAATTAATTGAAAGAACTTGGATAAAACTGCTCATTTTTGCTCGTGGTAATAGGCAGTTGTTACATTAGTATCAGAAATTTTGGGGGTATAAGATATTGTTTATATAAGTTGAATTACCTTACATTTATAGAGCTTGTGAGAATCAGGAGATGTGAAAACATAAATCATAAGCAAAAGAGCAATTATTAATAGTAGTATTCTAAAAATAAGCCTTGGTCCATGTAATCACATCCTAAATAAAATAAGTGGAAGTGGATTAAAAAAATTACAGTGGTTTAGAAGAACTTACTTTTTCTATCCCTATTTTCATTTGGTTTTGATGGTAATTGTTATTAAAGAGACACGCAACACTACATATTTTTAACATTTAGCCAGCAGCGGCAATGGCAGAAAGACCCAAAGTGTACTGGGTATCTTTGGTGTAGAAAAAAACCGTTGGAATTTACACTATCATTGTAGGTTTTTAACTGCTTGAGGAAAAGGTTGAGAAAACAGGTTAAATATCATTATGAGATTCGGGTTTGTTGGAGGTCTTAGGACATTATAGAGAGCATAATAAACCTTACTACAACCTGAGAACAGAAAGCCTGGTTGCAGAAGTAAACAGAGGTGGGAATTTGAAGAGAAAGGAAAAGCCTTTGGTGAATCAGGATCACGCTTAGCATAAATACTGGCTGTTATACTGTCTTCTCGGGCTCATTCCCTAGGAATGTATCCCATGTGCTTAATAGAATATGTGTATAAGGGCAGGTTATAGACATTTGAAATATTTTAATAACAATTCTTCAGGGGTTCCCATGTAGTTATTTCTAGCTGTTGCATTTATTTATCTTAGTACTGATTTATGGAACTAGTTTTTGACATGTTACCTAGTGTCTTGTTTCATCATATGAGAAAGTACATAAACGACATTGAAGAAAAATGCAAATATCAGTGGCTTTATATTGTGAATAAAACAGCTAAAACTTATTTCTTATTTTTAAATGAATAACTGAATGTAACATAGCCATAGGATTTTTAAAAATGAAAAAAAAAAAAGAATGGCAACTTGGACTTTTGATTGAATGACTTATCAAAACACTAGCTTATGATTTTATCTGAGCTTCGCAGTAGAAAGTTTTTACTCCTTCTACAAAGCCTGGAAGAAATCACTGAACTAGAAAAGCTGGATATCATTTCTGACTAATCTATTAGTCATCCTCATAATGGGAAATTATTTAGTTCCTATTTTTCATAGTAGTCCATCTTGAACAATAAAATCATATAGCCCACTCAAAGATATTTCAGGAAAATTGAGGTGACGCTTTGAAAAAAAATTGTACTTAAAAAATGGGCACAGTAAATATTTTGCATTATGCTACTGTTTTACTATTCATTTCTCAATGTGTAGGTAGAAAGGTTAGCAGAAAATGACCTTCAGATTTATAGTTTGGATGCTTAGGGCTGGAGCATTGCCCTTTGCTAAGATAAGAAATATAGGTGTTAGAATTGATGTTTTCTCCTTTTGGGAAGTGGGCGGGGGGAGAATAACCATGGAAAATATAACTGGTTTGATTTGGAAGGGTTGAATTTACAGAAAAACATCTGAAAGTCATTCACATAGAAATGATAGTGCCGTGTTATATGAAGAAAATACCCAGAGAGAATGTACAGTAGAGCTCTAAAGACAAACCTTAGTTTGTCTCTCTATAACCAGCAATCAGAAAGGAGAAAAATGAAAAGAAATTGGCAGAGAATAAGGAGGTTAATAAACAGAAGGAAAATGAGGATTAAGCATTATCAAGAAAGGCAAAAGAGAAAACATGCAGGAAGGAAGTAGTTTATGGTGCCAAATGCTACAGAGAGGACAAGAAATGAGAAAAGGACACTGACTCTGGTGGTTGAAAGGACACTAGTAATTTTGAAAGCAGCTTGAGTAGAATTGGGAGGGAGGAGGTAGAATCCAGATTGCAAACCAGATTCCAAGAACATGAGTCACAAGTAAGTTAGAAGATAATACATGAGGAGTCAACAAGTTTAGACAACTCTATAAAGAAATTCAGTAATAAAAAGAAGAGAGGTGGGTGTCAGCTGGAGAATTTAGCACAGAAGAGAAGACTATCATAGGACAGTGGAGGTTATTCCACCGTAGAACAGTGATGGAAACATGTTTTTTCCTCTAAGGGAAGGTCAGTAGAGAGGGAAAGAATAATGAATTGTTAAAGTAGGGATACTGGTTGCCACTATATGTCAGAGAAATTGGGAAGGGGTCAAAAAAGTGAGTTAGAGAGATTGGCCTTCAAAGGAAGATGAAGCAAACACTTCCTGAGATAAAGAAGTAAAGGAGAAGGTGCTTAGCCAGCGAGCACCCTAGCATTACCTTGCCGTCATCTTTGTTGTCTAGGTGGTTCACTGCCTTGGGTTCACACTTCTTATGTATTGCTTTTTAAATCCTTTAGTTTAACATTCTTGCTTGCCTTATGGTCCCACCTTGGTTGAATTTCGTAAGGGCAGGGATTATGTTTTATCTAGTATATATTGCTTAGATGCTTTCTGTTCATGTGTTCTACTGTATTTCAGCAACACCCAAAGTCAGTGCTATTAGGGGCAGGTTTTGCAGCCTTGCCTGTCTATCAGAGCGCAAGGCCGAAAGCTAATTAGCTACCTAGGTGAACTTGAAAAGCTGTTTTCAAAACAAATCCTCACTTTCAAATGAATGGGGCAGGTTATTATTAATATATATCAGACTTTTTGTTTTCTGATTAAGAATGTTACAGCATAGCAAAACATAACTTAGAGTTCAGAAGTGTATACTTCCAAAGCCAGATAAAAATTTTAACCATAATTCATTGTAATAAGTAGTAACATTTGACTGAAAAAAAGTTATGAAAAGACAAAAATTCACAAAGCACATAGTTGCTAAATGCTATGATTTATACCTCTGTTTATATAAAACAAATAAGATTAGATTGTCATTATCTTTTGCCTAATCCACACTGTAGACACAAATCACTTGATTAGAATAGTCTAATTATATTTTTCTGATTCTTATATAGCAAAAAAAACTCTAAGCAGAAGTTAACTAAATGTTTTGCATCTCATTTAGAAAACACGTAATATGCTACTATTTGTTTTATCATTGCTATTTATTTTTCCTATAAATTGTAAGTTTAAGTTTTATGTAAAGTGTAATTTCACAGTTGGGATATATTTTTCAAATCTTGACTTTTCCACTTGTACACACATGGTATAACATTTTAAAAGCTCATTTTTTATGTTTAAGCACTTGCAGGAGGGGTTTTAAGGTAGTGAGCTTGAAATGTTAGACTTCCAATGCTGAATTTTGGCTTTAGGAATCATTAGCCGTGTGATCAGACACAAGTTACAAGATACAAGATACAAGATACAGGGTATAGTTGTCTCATGTGTAAAACTAGGTTACTTAGAATACTTCCCAGAAGTGACTTTTGAGAGATTTAAATGTGGTGAAGCATATAAAGCATGCAGAGTCTAGCATATGACAAAGCCTCATTAAATGTTAGCTATTGTTACTGTATTTTCAGATTATACTTTGGAGATACATTGTCTAGCACTGCTCCAGGCATATGCTTGGTCCCTGCTAATCCAATTTGTTTACTTTTTATGTAAATGATCAATAATCCTTTATTTAAAAAGTAGAGTTCCATGGATGTGGAATGATGATGAACTGTTTACTATTTTTATGGTTTTAGACTCAACATTTTATTTAATGTGAAAAATTATAGCTATTTTAATTCCAAAATTTATATAAAGCTATAAGATTTGTAAAGTTAGCCACTTGATTTTATTACCCGTGAAAATACTGGCTATTATTTCTCTTCAAATTAGGTAGAGAAGGAAAAATAGAAGGGTGAGACGATATACTTAGGACAGGCAAAATATGGCCAGTGGCTGCTTTCGTGTGTTCATGTTTTTTATTATTAATATTCCTAATCACTAAAAACACTGATTTATCCTGACCATTGTGCAGTTGCACAGACATCTTATTTTCTTTTAGAAGCTCACAGGAAAGCACAACAATGTCATTTAACTACATTGGAATTCTACATTTAAACGCTTTTGCTCTGGCCTACATCTGTAGGGCCGCCTTGAAGCACTCTTTAGTGTGGGCTCTCCTCTCCAGCCCCCCGGAGTTTTTAAAAGAGCATCCTCCTACTATTGCTGCCCTCATACAACTTCATCTTCTCATGAAAACCTTCCCCCCTTGTTTCTTAATGACTACACATCCTTTTAGAATCAACACCAGACACAGCTCCTGTGGGGAGCCTCCCTTGGCTTTTTCATTCCCTAGGCTGTGGGAAATGTCCCCATAGCACCTCGTACTGGTTTCTACTGTAATCATTTACTGACCTGCATCCTCTGGAATGCAGGAGGAACTGTGACCCTTAGCTCTGCATCTGCAAGCGGCTAACAGCATTGTGTCAGTGCTCACCTAGTGTTGCTTGAATGAGTGCATGCAAAAATCGTGTTTGATTTTGGACAGTAAGCTAGGTTTTATCCTTATTTGTTATGCATAGACATAAACTTCTTGAATTATGTTGTATGTTATTAAATGAACTTGTTTGTCTTACTTTATGATGAACAGTTTATGCTTGCAGTAAACACTATTTGTAAATTAAAGCACAAATTTAAACTATATGTGTCAGATATAATGCCATTTTTTAAAATATGAGAGTGTTAGAGTAAACTGCGATAAGTTAACAAAAACACCCCAAGTTCAGTGGCTTTTCCTAGCAAAGGTGTCTTTTTCTCACCTGTAAAGTCAGTGGTGCACTCTTTATCCTGTGGCTCGGGGATCTAAGCTTACTTTGTCTACCTGTGACATGTGACTTCCAAAGTGGCTGAGGCTGTGACAGAGAGAGGTGGGAAAGACATGGGCTTCTAATCATCTCTTTTAAGAAGTCAAACCACCATTCATGCTTAGTGTCCCTTGCCCAGAATTATATGGCACCAGAGGCTGAAATGTAGCCAGCCTTTTGGAGTAGTGAGGCAGTGCATAGAAATTGAACCAGCCACTGTGTGATTTGTTTTCTTTTTTGTGTTCCTATTTTTTTTTTTGATACATAAAGGGATGAATAAAGGCAGATGCCACTGGGTAAGTTCAAGTGTAAAACATTGATTCTACAACTATTTATTGAGTCCTTGCTATATCTCTGGCATATTATTACTGAAGAAGAGTTTATCCCAATAGATCCTAATCTTTTTTCACTTATGGCTCATTTTGAGAATCTGATGTTACAAAATACAGTGCACATCAGCATGTAACTCCAAAATCTGGCATACAGATTCAGAGGTTCACAGATTTTCTGCAGCCCACTCATCATAGCCCTCCTAGAGTTAAGAGCACCTGGCCTATGCTACATAGATGGGTGAAGTATTGGAAAAATGACAGAAATCAGTACGAGCATATGAGCATAAATTTCACCTGCTTAGGGTGAGCACTAGGAGCATTTAAAGAAAATTATGACGTAGCCCCTCAATTTAAGCAGAGGAGGTAATTTGGTTGCTATGTAGATATAGATTTTTTTTTTTTTTTCGAGACAGGGTCTCACTCTTTTGCCTATGCTAGAGTGCAGTGGCATCATCATAGCTCACTACAGCCTCAAACTCCTCTGCCTAAGTAATCCTCCTGCCTCAGCCTCTCAAGTAGCTGAGAATACAGGTGCATGCCACCACGCCCAGCAAAGTTTTTATTTTTTGTAGGCATGGGGTCTTGCTATTGTTTAGGCCAGTCTGGAACTCCTGGGCTCAAGTGATCCCCACCCTGCCCCCGCCCCATGCCTTAATGTCCCAAAGTGCTAGGATTATAGGCGCGAGCCACCACGCCTGGCCTGATATAGATTCATTGAAGAAGAAAGATGTAGACAATAGACAAAATTGTTGATGAAACTATAATCGAGAGTCAGGCATCTGATTGAGGACTGAACAATAGTTTTATTCATCATCTCTTGCCAGTCTTCCCTGCATGAGGTTTTAATGATAAATAGATTAAATTCTTCATGTTTTTTATGGCTGCATTGCAGAGAAGTGAGTGATTTTCTATTAAGATATTATGTACTTGAGTTTGTGCATGATACAGATTAATGAAAGGGCTGCAAGATACTGAAGATTTTTACAGCTTAATTCTACATTCAGGGTCTCTTAATTTTTTTAAACTATAAAGCAGGTATCTAAATTAGAGTTTTATATTTCCAATGATTTCTAATTTTATATATTTTACCATATTAAAAAATCTTTCCCTAAGCCTTTGTTTTTGACAGAATAAAACAGGGCACACATTGCTGTGTAAGAGAATTTAATACCAATTTGACATGTTTATCATAGTTTTAGAATTATTTCTTTTCAGAAATGAGTACTTGTTGTATGCCTATTTTATAGATGCGGAAATTGAGATTCAGAGTGCTTAAATGATTCTCTCAAGTCTTTGCTTCTACAGAAATGTTTACCTGTTGTTTTTCTCCATGGATTATAATTATTTCATCAAAAGTCAATCTCCTCACAAGACTTGGGCACTGCTGAAGGGCAGAAATTCTGTTGTTATTCATCATTATTCCTCCTTAGTGGCACTTTTTTTGCATGCTCAGTACATGCTTACTGAGTGAAGGAATGAGCAAACAAGTGAACGTGTGAAAAAATTAAGTGAGACCCAATCTCTGCCCAAGTGCCCGAGAGGCAAAACAGCGTCACGGTTTGATGCTGCAGCTCCAGAGCCAGGCTTCCTTGGTTCATATACCAGCTCAACCTCAGACTGCCTCATTGAACCTGGCAATAACATTATCTATCTTATAGTGTTGTTATGAGGGTTAAATGAGGTAGCATATGCATATGCCTGGAGCAGTGCCTGTGTCCAGTTTAATTTTGCTTTACAAATTTAAGTCCCAAGGATTATACAATTAGGACATAAATATTTAAAATTTTGGGCAAATAAAAATTGGAGAGTGAATATAACTTGAGTGAATAAAGTAAAGCAAAATATATTAAACTTTGATTTAATACTACATATTTGATAATCCTGGATCTTGACATTAAATTTGCATTTTAATTTTAGGATAAAATATTTAAGTGTGCATTATTTAAGTTTAAAAGTGCTTAAGTTTTCTAAGATTATAGAATTCTCCATTTCTTCTGTATTTTATTTTTTTGTTGTCAAATGAGGATCCAATTAGTAAAATGAAATTTCTAATTAGTATGCATCAGATATGTTGCTGCTAGTCTAAACCATGTTATTAGATGTAGTCCAAAATTTAGATTAATATACTAAATATGAGTATTCTACCTGTTGTGCTATTAAAGAGTAAACATTTCCAAACTAATTAATTATAAAAATTATCCACTGTGGCTTTTTTTCCCCACAAATAATTTAATCTGCTTTCAGCAACTTCAGTATTCTAATAGATACAGTCAAAATCACAGAGGGGAGAAGCAGTACAAGAGATCATGTGTTTTTGTCATTTGTTGGCTCGAGTCTTCCCAGAATACAGGTTAGTCATGGTGGAGTTTGTTCCTTTGGTGCAATACCTGTTGTGTCAAGGGAATCAATAAACAGCAATAACAGGGGAGGGGTCAATATGGCCCTGTAACCCACCAGAGGACAGAGAAGAAGAGAAGAGCATGCTTTATTAAAAAAAGATATACAAAACTGCTTCTGTCCTCAATTTCACAACACTTTGTTTCTCAAGGGAAGAAGCAATAATTCCAGAATGGTGTAAAGTAGAAAGCCTTTTGCTTTCATTTGAATTATGTGTTTAGTAATCCAACACAGCAGAACAGCAGAGTTGGTGATAATCGTGAGGCAACCCTTAGTTTTTTATGGTTTTATGAAACCATTTTCTGATTCATTAAAATGTTTGCTAAGGAAAAAACCCAGTCTCCCTGACTTATGTTTTATGCTCAGATGCAGTTTTTATAGTTTCAAAGTAAAATAAACAGATATCCCAACACACTGTTGAAGTAAGGAGACTGCCTAAATAACTTACTACTCTGTTCTTTTCTGAGACTTACTAGACTTAATGCCCTTCGCAGTTTTTATGTACGTGCCCACAGCACCAAACTGTTTTGTATTAAGACTACTGACCCTTTATAAAATATCTTGACCAGTGTTTGCTCCTTATAAGGAAAAACTGAGTTCTGGGATGTGTTACAGAGGTGAGGAAGCTTCTTAGTAATCCAAGTTTACCTGACGAAGTACATTGTTAAAAATGTCCCGATTTTAGGTATATATATCTCCCTCCTGACCCCACTCCCTTTTTCTGTAATTCTTAAGGCTGAGAAGTTCAACTGTTCATGCTGTCTTATTGAGAAGAAATGGAGCCCTCTGACAGAGCATATGTCTTGAAGTGTACACCACCTGGCAAATTGGTTAATTATATGAAATAAAACAATGTAACTGTACCTTCAGATCTTTATTGTAGAAATGATTTCATTTTTATTTTTTAAAATCATAAAAATACAATTACTTTTGTTCTCTATTACGGAGAGTGTGTGTATGTATGCATTGTGTGTGTGTAAATGTGTATATGCTCTTACAGTTCCCTAGGTATATGTTAACGCAAAGTCATACATTTCCCTTGTGATATTATCTAATGTTGTGGGTCTTATGGTAGAGAGGCAGTCTGGGAATGAGCAGACTTGATTCTAAACCCCAAATTCACTATTTGCTATTGATGAAAACTTCGGGCTTCACTTTCTTCCTTTTCTCAACAGGGATCATGCAGTCCTGAATTACAAAACATGCCTTGCACATCTCTCCAGACTGCTGGCAGAATGTGATTGTAGAGAGCCCAGTACAGTGCTCAGCCCATAGAGAACTTCAGGAATGGTAGCTGTGGTTAGTGATATTATTATCTACAATTCTTAATAGTGACACATGGAAAGAGGCTGGATTCAATTTTCCGAAGCCCGTGATTGTAGTCAAGACCATTGCTACTCATTAATTACATGATCTTTGACCAGACATTTTACATCTCAGAGTCAGATTTCTTACTTTTAAAATAAGGTAGAAGCATCTGCCTTGATTACTTCAAATGACTATTTTCAGATATATGGAAAATAATAATGTGTTATGTAAACATAAACAGTGGTGGTGGTTTTCTCATGCTTTCATCAGAGTCCTGAGTTCCCATCCCTGAGGGAGTCTTGTAGGAGCAGTAACCTGAGCCAGAGGATGTAGGAAGGAATGGTTAAGTACTGGTTTTGTTTCAGCAATACGATAACTGGGGTTTTGAGATGTGCTCATTTTGGGGAAATGGAGTGGAGCAGAAGACAAGTTATGTGGACAACTGTGTCAGAGGAATTGAATCTCAGATGGTGGGCCTTTCTTTTTCCCATCTTATTTTTGCTTCCTTAAGTTACTACTCCCGTAGGACACTGACTACAGACTGACACATGAGAGAGCAATGTTACTGATTAGGGAAATAAATCTTACACTTCAATGAGATAACATAATATGATCAAAGCAGAGAGCTACACGTTAGAAATGAAGTGGCTCATGGCATGTGCCATCAGCATATCAGTATGTGTGGATGGTGGCAGAGGAAGGAAGAGAACTCATATTGAAATGAGAAGTGTGGGCGTCTGAGGGGTCCGTGGAGCAGGATGCACTTGAGAAGCTCAACGTGAAGATAGGAAGGGGTGTGTGTGTATGCATATTAAGAAATGAGTGTGCTTATAGGCTGTATTTAAGGGAAAAAAAGGATTTTTTAACTTTAGAATGCTAAATTTATTTTCTTTTTTCTTTTTTTACCAAAAGCCCTGACTTAAACATTGTAGAATACTAAATTTCATGAACTGCGTCAATGAGGATAGCTTCTAGCATCCTGTGAAGAGTCAAATATGTATAAAGGAAGAATTATTAGGCTTAAGAGACAAATTGTGATTTAAGAAGCTTTGAAGTCATATAAAAGTTTATTCACTACTTATAAATACGTCATTATCTTTGATTACTAATATATTTTATTAAAGATACTTTTCATTTATTTATATTTAAACAGAAATGTATTGATGAGGATAGTGATCATAATGTTAAATCAGTGACTTCTTAAAAATTATGTAACTCTTGATTCCTGAAAGAAAACAAAACAAAAGACAGAATAAGTGATTAAAGAGGGAACAAGTAGAGTAGAAAATTACCTTTGGGAATTGAAATGACTCATTAGGATAAAGGGTAGAAAAGAGGGCAAAAAGTTTTTGAAAAAGATATGTATTTTCATTCACTTTTAAATGTCCAATTTCTATTAGTTTTCTTCTTAAATAGTTCTATTTTCTTTGCTCTTAAGGGGAATGAATTAAGATATCCATGTACTAGTATTGTTTTTCATTTTTCCTTTTATTCATACTGATAAAACATATTTTGCTTCTTTTCTGATTATGGATTGCCTAAGAAAGCACTAATTTAGCTGTCTTTATCATCAAAGGAACTGAGTGATCCACATCAGTTAATCTGTGAATTATAAAATATATCATCTAGTTTTTAAACTAATTAAATACACATTATGGAAATATACCAGTTACTTAAAAGTACATTAACAAATATATTTGGTTAATTTCCCTTGAAGGGAAAACAATTTGACTCTTTCAAAAACTAGCGTTACTGCTTATGAACAATGACTAATTATTTCCCTGGCGAGTAAAACCTTATATCCCCAGAATAACACAATTTAAGCTTGTACACCTGTTCTATCATTTGACTTCAACTACATGTATAAGCAAGGAATGGCTTTTGCTTTCTTCTTTGCTGACACTAGCAGGAACTATATATATTTTGACCTAGTCAGTTGGGCAGGACAGATTACATTGTATGGTTCAAAGCATTTGATTTAAAAGAGAAATGGAAACTGCTTTGCTTACCAGAAGATTACTGAAGAAAATTTCAAAAAATAATATATTATCTCCATTTCTCACATAATTTTTGTTTAAAATGTTATTCAAGTCAAAAATTTCAGTTATTATCTATCATGAGATGCTTTGTTTCTGACTGTCTAGATGGGATGGATCCGGTGGTACGCTGGTAAATGTTTAACAGCCTGCTCTCTGCGGGGTGAGGAGGAGGCACCGTGATTTATCAGGTTTGCCGATTCCTGTGTTGCAGATACTAACACTATCACTGATTTCAAGGTGAGGTCACTGAATGTGGAATTCAGAGGAGATGCCCACGATCAGCTATTGTCAGCCAGTGTGAGCTGGCTCTGGCACACCCCTGGAGAGGCTGGGATTACAGAGTGCAAAGATTTTCATTCTGGGACTTGAGGGAGAAGCCTGCTGAAAGATAGATGGCTCTGGATATCTCTAGTGGTATTAGTGAATGTGATTGCTACATGTGAGCTTAGGAGCTGCAGGTCCCTTCTATTCAAATGGAAAATTCCTCAGTGATTCATAGTGATTTACAAAGCTCGATGAGTGTTCAGACATTAAGAAAATCATCCCTGTTTTATCATGCTAGCTTGGCTTTATCTGCGTTCTTACCAGCCTCACCCTATAAAACTCAAAACAGAAAAAATACACAGAACATATTTCCAAGAGAGATTTAGACAATTATACTCTTATCACCTCTTGGAAATATTGGTGTTTTCCCTCTTTGTTCCGCTTCTCCCAGGTGGTTACCTGCTTATCAAGTCTTCAGTATATTCTTTTGGCTTTGTCATGGCAGACAAGTACCTTGGCCAAGGCCCCGATGATTTCCAAATGTTTAATATCACCCCCCCACACACACACCCCCACTCCTGGTTTTCAGTGTCTTTGATCAGTCACTTTTTCTGTATCTTCACCCTAACACGTCTTGAAGAGGTCTTGGTCTGCGCTTGTAATCGCATTAGTGTTCCTGTTGTTCTCCCCTCCCCCAATGTATCTTTCATATTTATTTGATGCAAAGGCAGCTCCCCTGTTACATAAATCATAACAAAAGGCTCACACTCATATCCCAAACCCTGGTGGTTAAGATTAGTGATAGTTGAAAATTCTACACCCATCCAAAATTATATCTGGTAACATTAGTATAAATTTTAATTTTTTAATTGAAGAAATCCAATGTGAAAAGAATTCCTCCCTGCCTATGCCATTTAGGTCATTCACTCATCCTGGAATCCCCTTCTCTTCTTCCTGTCCCTGTCTCTATCTGTCCTTTAAGACCCGTCTCAGGACTCATTTTTCCTATGAAGTCTTCCCTATATTAGCCTCCTCTGCTCCCCTCCTTGGGGTTCCCATAGCACTCTGTTGATCCTTCATTAAGTAATTCCACATTGATTATATCTGCTGTCATTTTCCTCCCCAAACTTTATTTTGAAAAATTTCAAACCCAACAAAAATTGCAATACTGGTATAATAAATACCTACATGCCATTCAAGGAGACTTGCCAATTTTTAACATTTTGCTACTTTTCTCTCTCCCTTCCCCCTCCCAAGTAGATAGATAAATAGATTCCTACACTTTTTTCTGAATCTTTGAAGGAGATAAGTTGTACATATCCACTTCTCTTGTTAGTCAACTTTATCCAGATTTTGCTATCTTTAATCAAATTAATTATACTTAATTTGGGGGAGTTTATTTCTTGATTTATAAATTCATCAAATATTTATTAAACAGTTGTTTTGTAATAAACCCTGAAGCTGAGCCTTGATAATTTCAGTCTGTGGACAGCTTGACTACAGAATATTTTGTATGTGTGTGACATAGTTATGACTAGATCATAAAAGGAATAAAATGTTACCATTGTAAGTGGAGAAAGGAACCCATATACCCAGATCTGTGAAAGTACCATCATCCATCCATTCATTGATTCATTCATTCAGCCACCAGCATTTATTGTCCACTCCAGTAGGCATTGCCAGAGACTCTGGGCATACACAGTTGAGGCGTCTTACCTTTAAAGAATCCAATCTCACGTGGAAGACAGAGAAGATTATCCAAGAAAGCAGTGGAGTATGATCATTGATGGAGATTCCCAGGGTACTACAGAAACAGAGGAGAGGGAGGCAGGGGAATCTTCCTGAGTAGTTCCAGTGATGCATGGGTAGTAATTTGAATGATAAGGAGAAGAAGTAAACTAGACAGATAAAGAGAGAGAAAGCATATTTGAGACTGAGGCATCATCGTATTTCAAGTCAAAGAAGCATGAAAAAAAATACAAGATGTTCCAGGAACTGGCAGCAGTTTAATATAGTGAGAGTGACAAAAGCTAAGGAGTAGTTATGAGAAAAGTGAAGACACAGGGCTGGAGGCTAAGGCCCAGATTATGAGGGACTTTGTGAGTTCATCTGAAAAGTTTACAAGTTATGGAAAAACTTTGAATGATTTTGGTGGGATAGTGATAGATACCAGGTTTGTGTTTTGATAGGTTTACCCTGAAAAAGACTGTAGAAAAGATTGATCTTGATATTTTTAATTTGGAGAGATTAAATCTTCCTTTAATAGTAACTAATTCAAATATTAAAAGTAATTCAAAGGCAAATCTAGGTAATTATTGTGCATTTAGCAAATTAACCAAATTATTGATGCCTCAACCAATTTCTTTTACCTAAGAATTTTATTTTCTTTTAAATATTTTCTCCTAAGGAAACTGACATCTAAAAATTTAAAAAAAAAGGTATTGCTTTTAGCAAGGAATTAGTAGTAGTCTCTGCAGCTAATATTGGTGAGAGAGAGAGGGAGGGAGGGAGGGAGGAAGGAAAAGGAGTTGCTATAAATAGACATCTGACTTTCTGACTTTGTAGGGTACTAGATGTCACTTAAAGCATTTTATTTCTTGCAGCAAAATTCTTTCTGTTGAGTAAATGACTAGGAATTAATCAATGAAAACATGACAGTCATTCTGGAGGTTTTATAATTGATGTAATGTTTTTGTTTATTGGATCAATTAAGCCTGATTGACTTGCAGATTACACCAACTCTAACAGAACACCCATTGCTGGTAAACGTTCCAATTCTCTCTGCTCACTGCAGTGCAGATCCACTGGCAGGCCCAACGTGCTGCAGGGGTCTCATCAGAGGTAGCACTAATAGTGGTCACTGGTGCAGATGTTTAAAGTCGTATGATGTAGACTCCAAAAAGTTACCTAGCTCTAAAATTTAACATATTATATTTGTTTTACACTCCTACAATCAGATAGCACAGTTCACACTTTAAGATTAGTGCTCCACACCTTTTGGTTACATAATTTGCTTTTGTGCAGTTTGAGTCAAAGTTATAAATGTGCCCTTTACCCAGATAGTATGCATTGTACCTGTTAGGTGTGAATTTACCCATCCAAAACATGTGTACCCCCATAATATTCTGAAAAAAAAAGATCAATGCTCCAAAAGAGCATATCAGTTTGATTTCTGAAGGGCATAATGTAATTGAATTTCCAGGTAGCCCAGGATTTCTTAGTTTCAGCACTACTGGCATTTCAGACTCAATAAATATTTGTTGTAGGAGGCTGTCCTGTGCATTGTAAGATGCTTAGCAGCATCCCTGGCTTCCACCCACGGCGTGCCAGTAGCAGTTCTCTCCCAACCTCCATCTGTGACAACCAAACATGTCTCCTGGTAGGCAAAATTGTCCCTGCTTTAGAACCATAGTTGTGGACATTTAATGGTTAAAGTATTAAAAAAAAGTAGTTCATTGTGTTAAGTGAAATAATCCAAGCACAGAAGGACAAGGACAAATCTCACATGTGGTAGCTAAATATTAAAACAATTGATCTCCTGGAGAGAGACAATAGAATGATGGTTACCAGAGGCTGGGAAGGGTATTGGGGAAGGGAGGATAAAAGGGATGGTTAATAGGTGCAAAAATATAGTTAGATAGAATGAACAATATTTGATAGCACAACAAAGTAACTATAATCAATAATAAGTTAGAGTATACTTTAAAATAAGTAAAAGAGTGGAATTGGAATGTTCCTAACACAAAGAAATGATAAAGGCTTGAGGTGATGATGGATGCCCCAGTTACCCTGGTTTGATTAATACACATTGTATACCTGTGTTAAAACATCACATGCACCCTATAAAGATATATAACTATTACGTGCCCATAATAATTAAAAATAAAAAAAAACTAAAAAGTAGTTCAGTTAACTTTTCCATGAACTAATTGCATTTATTCATTTCTAAATCTATATTGATATTGATATTTATATTTGTATCAATATAGATATGTTTTGGGACTTTGCTAAATGCTCAAAGTTATGGAATATTTCAGAGAATGAACAAATCTGAAACATCTGTGGAATTGTCTAAATTAATATATGTGTGAAGTTTCCATATGTTTAAAATTAAGATAAAGTTACAGAAAACTAAATCACAGAAATGAGTATCAAATAAAATAGATGAAGTTCCTTAAAAAATTCTATGTTTTTACGTAAGAATAACAGATACAGGATTGAATCTTTAAGAACCTGGTCAAAAAATCATCCCTTTTAGTCATGATTTACAATATTGAAATTATACATTTGTTTTAGAATTCTATTTTTATCTACAAATTTAATATTCTTAATTTTTTCACTTTTCAGATGTCATTACTAGCATGTGAAAATAGCACTGATGGATATACATTGATGCTCTTGTGGGACTTTATACAGACCTTGCACACCAAGAACCTAACCTTTGTTCTAAAATGTTGTTAACTGAGTAGTAAAGTTATTGACTGAACCACAAAACATTAGGGTAAAGGTTGTGGTAAGGATTTAGCAGGGACTATATGCTATGATCATTAAGTTGAATAGAGGTTTATGATTCCTTCTAGCTATTATAGAAGCCAAGTTATGGAAGACCCTGTAAGTATCCCAGAGAGGAAGATGAAGGTGGTGGATAAATGAATAAACCCAATGAAACTAATTTCTGTCTTAGCCCAATATTAAACCATTTCTAGTCGGTTTTTTTTTTGGTAAGCACTTGTCAAGTGCTGACTGACTGTGTGCCAGACATTGTGGTGCTAAGCCAGGGGTTTCATTTACTCTATAAAATAGCCTCCTAAAGCAGGTATGGAGAGTTCCATTTTAGAGATGAGAAAACTAAGAATTGAATGTCTCAATATAGGTCATTATCATCAGTTCATATTGACAGTAGAGGCTGAGCCTCAATGCTACAACCGTTTCGTTATTTGTTATATTCAACAAGCACCTTTATGTACCAGGTAGTTTGTCTGATGAAAAAATATCAGTTCCTTCTCATTTGTAGATGTTAGTGTTATCAGTTCTCCTTCACATTCCACTCTTTTTCTTACTCTTTCTGAACCAAATTAGGAATGAAATTGATCATTCATACAGCTGAGGCCACCGAGAGATCATAACCTGTGTTGATATAGTAGTTGTATTTCACCAAAACCACTTCCATAAAAAGAATATTGGTCAGGTGGATTTTTTTATTCCTATAGCATATTGTAAATTCAAGATACCCTTATTCTTTATGCACAACTCCTGGAATAGAGTTCCTTCTTTCTTTAATTTGATTACTTAAGCTATAAAATAGAGACTATAATAACAGTCTCTATCTGTTTCATAACTCAAGTGATAGCATCATTGTTTAGCAGTGCCTACAACTTTTATGTTTAAAATTCCTTAAGACAAGACGTCTGTACACAGTGTAGCTATAGTATGACTTAAAATAACTTTGTATTTTCATGATCTCAGCAACAGAGCACTTACAAGGAGACAATGCACCCTTTGTAACTGCTAGTAAAACACTGCGTAGTTTTACATGTCAAGCATATGTATGGCGTGGTGGAGGTCATGAGGGATAAATTCACTGCATGCCTGCCATCACTTCAGACATCCACCTCAATAAGAAAGAAGTGTGTGGAAGTTGAAACCTATCTGCCACTCCAGATGATATCAATCAGATACGTCCTTTGAGATGTACAACAGAAGCTGTAATTGCACTGCATATTTATGGCCCAAATGGACTCATTGGTGGACAGATTTGATTTAGAGGTAAAAACCTAAATGTCTTTAAAATATTTTATTTGGAACATACTTACAACTTCAGATTATTTTCTAAACCCAGTCCTGCTAACATGATTTAGCTTAATATCAAGTTGTGAGAAAAGCCTGTAACCTGAGGTGGAAAAAATTGGTTGGATACACTGAGAGAGATTGCAAAGGAATAGAGAGTCAATTTGTTATTACAACAGTGAAAAGGAATCCAATTTGTTATTTTGTGACTTTTCCTGCCTTTTTCTTGTCATAACCACTTTTGGAGTTTTAAGTAAAGACCCAGGGTAGTCCCTATTAAGACTTCGGTTAGAAGTGGTCTCCATGGAAAGGGACTGCTTTTTGTGAATGCTGATCTGTCTTCCATGACACTGAGTTCAGTCTTTTGTAATTGACTTCTCCTTTGGGGAACTCTTCAGATAATTCTGGTTACTTTACACCTCTCAACTTTAGAAACCATTTAACAATGCTAGAGATTTGAAATAGATGCAGATCCTATCTTTATTGAATTTAACACCCGTAACATATATATTGAGCTAAATTTCCTGGAGAGTAATCCAAAGACTGCATTGTTTATCAGTTCATGCATTTTGAAGGTAAAATAGGTATGTGGCCTAAACAATTTTCTGATAATTTTTATAATCTTGTAATTCCTCTTATCACTTGATTAATTAAGTGGCAAGTTATTGAATGACTTAACTGTTCTGTTCACGTTTCAGCAGAGACAAAATGGTTGAATGTTTGCTGCTGCCATGTTGCTTCATTACAAGGCAGAACAGTTCGCCTTTACTGTCGTCATTATTTCTTTTCTGTCTAAAGTCTTAAATCTTCATTTTCAAATTTTGATACTTCAAATTGGATGAATATAATTGGGTCTTTAAGCTTGGTTTATCTTCACTAACTAAGACAGAGTTTGCTAAAAGGATGTACTAGAAGTGAAGCTGATGATGTTAAGCAGTTAATTTTCCTTTTCAAAAACTGTGGCTGCTGAAAATGAAATCGAGAAGCCCTTGTTTAATTTTAGTTTTTGTCTTAGGAACAGTTTGTGAACAACTGATAGTCATGAGGTTGGTATAAACAGAACTACATTATTTGAATCACACACTTCTGTTCAACATCTTTTAAAAGGCTGAAAGGCTGAAGGTTTATGAAATATCTTTTCCAGAAATTTCAAGACAGTTTAAGGGACTTTTTCTTTTCCAAGATATTCTATTAGCATTAAAGGGAAAGATTACGTATATATGTATATATTATATGTATAAATGATAGAAACAAATTTAAATTTTTGGACTCAGATATATAAAGGAACTTTTCAAAAGCATAAACAATGCAGCCTTTGTCAGGACAAACATGTAGAAGAGTGCTAAATTTGCTATACCCCAGGAGGAAGGGAAGATGGACATTCCATGAGCCTTCATTTCTTGATCTACAAAATGAGGTAGTTGGCTTACACATTTCTAAATTCTGTTTCAATGCTAAGATTCTACAGTTTATTAACTGCAAAATTAAAATTTAAAAAAGTAGTTTCATATATCACAGTGTAGTAAAATGTTGTCTAACTAGGGTGGTAATCATAGCCAGAGGGTTTGTTGCTATCTGGATATTGAGTAACAGCTTTTTAACCTTGAATTTAATTGCCACCAGAAGTTAAAGACCAGTGTATCTCTGATTTCAAGATATAATTTTTAGAGAAAGTACGCATCTTTCATTACATGTCATTTTTACTAGTTGATTTTTATAGCACTTACTTTTATTCCATTTCAATCCATTTTTCTTCCTATTTTGCTATGTGAGTCATCTTGCTGAGCTCTGTAGAGTAAAATGCAATATCCTCAGCACCTAATAAGCTGGCAGATACATTTCCATTTGAATGTAGATGCTTTGGAAAATTTAACTGAATTAGGCTATAATGCTTCACTTACTTTTAAGTGGTCCATGTTGGAAGATTAATGAAGGAATCTTTCAGTTCATTGTTATATTTTGGAAATGTAGCAATCTGATACTTTGGGAAGATAGGTTATAACAGATACAAAACTGCAATTTAAATATGCAGGCATAATGAAGAAACAAATAATGCAGCCAATTAGGAAGGTGAGCAAGCTTTTGAATGTCATAGTCATCCTTTGCTGTTTTGCTATTAGTTATGAAAATGAAGGACATCAAATTAATTGCTTACTAATGTCAGTTATTTTGGGATTTTCTCTAGATACCGTCTCACTTATTAGCCATCAATTAACAGTGAAGGGATAGTTTGCGGAATATTAAACGGTGATAGTTTGATGTAGCATAGAATAAAATGATACAGTGTTCATAATTCTGTAATTGAGGATGTGTTGCGTATTTATATAAAATAAATTCTAAAGGGAAAATTTGTTAGACATAGTTCATATTTGACTTTTATTTCAAGCAATTTGGTTGATTAGGGGAAATAGTGATTTAGTGCAAAACTTCTTCATGTTTATATGTTTCCAAATTAGTTTTTTAAATGAAGATTTTCAATCATATATATAAATGGAGAGAATAGTGTAATATACCATAATCCAGTGTCAACAATTTTCAGTATGTGTTAATCATTTTGCTTCTATCCTCCCACTTTTTTTTTTGATGCGTGGGGGGTGGGAATAGGCTAGAGCATTTTAAAGCAAGTCCTAAATGGCGTATCATTTCTTGTGTAAATGCTTCAATATGCATCTTTTACATTATAAAGACTATTTTAAAAATGAGGCTCTGCTTTGTCTTTTCTTCTTTAGAAACATTTAAGCTTAAAGATAACTATAAATTAGAAGAGGGAAATAGTGTAGCTATAGAAAGAGCACTTTTAAATTTACTATGTACAGTGCTTATTATTTGCAAATTAATATTTAGAAGTCCAGTGAAAGATGTGATTTTGGGGAGAGGGTAGAGTTGGATGGAGAAGGGCCATTTTCATCTTTTGAAGCAGACAACTGCAATGACCTTATGAGAACAAAATACTCTGAGGCATCTTCAACTAGTAAACATCTGCACCACTTCTGTAATCAGTGTCAGTCCCCAGCGTCCCCAGCAGCATTGCAAGTGGTCATTCCCCAGCTCTGTTATAAATCATTAAGTAATCATACTACAGTGGCCTGAATGTCTAGAGCTGACAGATACGTCCTGGTGTTTCCCATATATGCCATGACCATTCAAACCAGGGTGTGAGCTTGGAATCAAAGAAAGCTGACTGAAAAGTGGGCAAGATGTGATTTCGAGGAAACTGAAATTGGTGTCTTACTCCTTGAATAATCTAGATAAAATTTACCAAACAAGTGAAAGTGTTTGCTGTGGATCTGAATACATACAAATAATTGGAAAAGAGAGGAAGGCTTCAGGGATGTTTGAACTATTAACAAGGCAAATATAAATTGCCACATCCGCCATCTCTTGCCCACCACCCACAGATCCTTTGTGTTCCCAAAGGTCGAAAGTGACTTACAAAGTGGAGTAATTATTTTTCCCACAAACAAAGAAGAGTTGATTTCATTATATTATTTCTTAGAACTTGTCTCTTATTCTTATATTTTATTTATATGGCAGAGAAGATATCTTCTAAGACATGTATGTTATAAGGAGTTGAGGTTATTAAGCTCCTTTTGAGAATAGTTGTATTCTGCAGGGAAGAAAGATGAATTTGCCCAAAAGAAATTTTGTCTTCCTCAATAAGGCATCAATACTAAAAGACTCCTCTTGTCAACCTGTTTATAGCTATTGTCACAAAGTGTAGAGAATTGAATATTAATTCCATTGAAATCATAAATGCACTGCAATCTGTAGATTATCAGTTAGTCAAGATAAACACCACTGATTACTGTTAAATTATGCATACAAATATTTACAGCATACTGTGTAATGAATTCATAAAAATAAATAATAATTATAATAATAGAGACCTAGTATTTAAATTTTCATATATTTTTCCATGCAGAAAGGACTATTTTCCAGCTGGTTAGTGCTAGTATATAATTTGATAAAGATAAGAAATATTTGAGATGCAATGTTAGCCACATTTATTTCCCTTTAGGCTTCAGAAAAATCTAAGTTTAGATATCAGTCCTTTGCTTCTTAGATGAATTTCTACATATTTTAATATTATATTTCTGCTCAAAACTCAAACTATCAGGCTCATATTTCCCATGGTATTATTCAAGCTATAGAATGCATCAATGTATTCATAAATTAATAGTTTGAAATATAATATCAAATCATATTTTACAAATGTTAAATTTTGGGGACAGTTTTTAAATTAATGATTGACTTTAAACTTTGAAATTTAGGTTTTTATCTTGAGAAAAGACTGTATTCTGTTAAATTTTTCAGATTTATGTCTCAGAAAAGATTGTTACATATTATCTTAAGGGAATGTAAATTGAATGATGATTTAATTGTTTATCTCTATTAATTTAATGTTTTGTCTAATATAATGGTACAATTCTGGCTACATAGCTGGAGTCTCTTAAATAAGAAATTCTTTGAAAATACTATTGTTATTTATGGTTCATACCTAAAATATGAAGCTGTTTTATAAGCAGAATGAGATGTTTATAGTGGATGAGACTTGCTGACATTATAATAGTTGTTGGAAACTTTCCATTTGTCAGATTGTTATGTAGAGGATCATATCTAGCTATTAGATCTAGCTATTAATAAAAAGAGACCTGAAGCCCAGGGAATCAAAAAGAACATTTTATTGGCTGATAGTGGGTTTTTAGGAATAAGAGCTACTGGAAAGAATGCAGAGCATCATGTCATTTGCTCCTCATCTGTCTCCTAGCAGAAGAGCTAGGAGGTGCAGCACTGTGCATCTTCTTGGGGAACTGTGAGGTCTGTATGTTTTTGTTCCCCATATTCTGCAGTGTTTCTCTTTTCCTCACTTCTTCTTTTCCCTCATCTTCCCCTTTCCTGTCTCTTTCCCCTAGACTCAAAATGTGATATGGAGAAGGGTTTGTGGTTAGTGATTCACATGCCAACTTCCTGTTATTTTAATGCGAAACCCAAGAACCATGGCAGTGAGGATAATATAGTAGTAACAGTGAGGCTATTCCAAGAAGATGAAAGATTTTCATTGTGGGTATGAAGGTGTTAATGATGGTTGTAGCCGTTCCTTTCTTCAAAGGTATCTTCATTTTTTATAAGATGAAAATTCTATTAAATTTTATATTTAGTATAATTATGCCTAGATAAGATGCTTTTTCATCGGATTGACTTGGTCCTTGTTCTTATGTAAGCCTTTGAATCTGGGTTGACTTGAACTACCTACTGCTCTCCTTCCATATCATCTGCAGAGACCTGAACCTGTAAATAGTCTATTAGAAGCAGTGTAGCTAGGACCCATAGAGAGGTTATAGAACAGAAGCTTAGTTCCAACCCTGACACCTCTACTCATCAGTCACAGACCATTAGTAAATTAACCTATTTATGTTTTAATGCCATCGTTTATTATTTGGGGATAATAATAGTGCTTACTGAATAGAATCATAAGGTCTTGAATGAGCTAATATATGTGAAGTACTTAGAACAGTACCTAGCATACATTATATGGAAATGAATGTTAGTTGTCATTAATTGTGTTCAAAGACAAATTATTGATGGATTTGAAACCTATATTGTGACACGTATCAATATATTTGGAGGCCGCATTCGTGTTTTAGAATCTTTGGCTTTTACTTGTTTAAAAGTATTTAAAATTGAGTAAATTAACTAACTTCTGTAGTGCCCTAAATTTCTTTTATGTTCAGATCTATCATATTAGCTAATCTATTATTTGATAACACATTCAAAGGTCAAATGATAGGCACAAGGACAAAGTACAGTAAGTCCTCACTTAATGTCTTTTATAGACTCTTGGAAACTGTGACTTTAAGTGAAACCTATAAAACTAAACCAGTTTTTTTGTCATAAATGTGATAATGATATAACTTTGAAGGACACCACATTATTCAAGTAACTGCGGTAAGTTGTTTCTTTTAAAGTCACAGTTTCCAAGAACCTTTGATGATGTTAAGTGAGGGCTTACGTATATTAAGAATATTTTATCTGTGTTCTAACTATCCAAATAACATTTTGTTTTATGATAGCTAAATTCGTATTTTACTACCATGAAATAGGTACAATATAGTGCAAACATTTTTTTGAGACAAGGTTTCAGTCTGTTGCCTGTCCTAGAGTGCAGTGGCATAATCATAGCTCACTGCAACCTCAAATTCCTGGGCTCAAGGGATCCTCCCACTTCAGCCTCCCATGTACCTGGGACTGCGGGTGCACACCACTATGCCTGGCTAATCTCTTAATTTTTTGTAGAGACGAGGTCTCACTGTGTTGCTCAGGCTGGTCTCAAACTCCTGGCCTCAAGGAATCCTCCTGCCTCAGCCTCAGCTAGGATTGTAGATGTGAGCCACCATGCCTGTCCCCAAACATGTTTCTGATGATACTTTTCTGAATTTATTTAGATATTTAATAGTATATTCCTACCTGATATTTATGTAATACTTAAACAGCCTTTTGCAAAAATATTTTAAAATGTGCTTATATCAGTGCTTTTATAATGTGAAATATTTCCTCTTTAAAATCTTTCAAGGCTTTTTACAATTCCAGTAATATCAAGAAATGATACCAAATACACTATGTTATATCATTATTGGAATAGGAGTTTTAAAAATGTATGTTTGTTGTAGACTGAACATTCAATCAACGATATTTTGATTTATAAAATACTTATCATGTATGTTTAACATGTACTGGATAACTTAAAACGAGGTTGGAAACAATGACAATTAAATATAAGAACTTATTACATAAGGTCACCACTGACATTTAATGATAATTAACCTTGAGTTTTTGTATGGGAGGCTGTGGCAAAATGATAGACTCTACACTGAAGCAGAAATTTCCATACTTGTAGCTCTCTGCTAACTTTTAATATGGTTATTTCTGAAAAATGTTATCAAACTTTTTTGCCAACCAGTGATGATTAATATTGGATACTTACTTTACAGCATTTTCCCTTGCAATAGAAACCACCTGTGGATGGATAGCAGCTTTTCTTGGAGGTTTAAATATTAAAGCCCATTTTAGCTTCTCTTTCAAACTGTTGTTTTCCTTATACTTTATGTTTTTGGCATGATGAAGTTTCCTTTCCTGGGACCTTTCCAAATTGCTCAGGATTGTCTTTATTAAATGTATTGGAATACAAATTTTCTAAATGACATTTACATTTAATAATTGCTACAAATAAACATTGAAGAACCATGAGGTTGCAGTAGGATTTTGTTTTGTATTTTGAGAGGTTTTCAAATTTGTTCTATTTTGAATTTTTTTCCTTTTGTCAAAGATTCAGATGAAGACTGAATCAAAAAATGGGTTAAACTTTCCTGCCTCCACCCCATTGGAATGGGATGAAGGACTCCAATTTCCTTAAGATAGACTGAGCCTACTGACGTAGGATGCTTACCATATAAGGTAATGAAAGACCTTTTAAATCGGTATAATTTCTAAAAGTGAAATGGAGCCTAGAATCACAAGACTGCTATTCCTAGGCCAGATTTGTTAATATTAATTCTAAAACACAAAGATCTCTTAAAACTTTTTAGATGTGAAGATTTTTATGGCATTGTTCAATGGTACATTGGTATAACCTTGTGATTGAGAAATTTTTCTTCACTATTCATTACTTATTATTATGTTCTCTGTGTTTGGGAAATCTCCTTTTGGTACAGATTTAAGTTTAAAAGATGTATCATAAAGTACAAAAATAGGAAATGCCTGCAAAATCCAACATTAACAGTTGCAGAGCATACTGGTCCTTGAATGTCTAAAATATAGTTCCTGCAGTGATTAGAGGAAGAAAGAAAGTGGAATAATTTGAAAATTTGACACTCTCTTTATTGTACACATTACTTAAACCTGAGTGTTCCTTGTATCTCAAAGTTTATGGTCAGGTCTAACTAGCACAGAGGCAGGTAGAACTGAGGGAAAGAAAAGATACAGAGAATGAACAGGAAAACAAAGTGTGGGTGGAAGAAGGTTCGGATTATTAATTAATTACTAGATATAAGCCTCTAAAGAGATATCAAGAGAGGTTTTACAGTTTTCGTTTCAACATCCTTGCCCCCAAAGCCTTGGCTAAATGTATCCAGATATCACAATAGTGAGTTGGAATGAATTAGATTTCAAATACCTTAACACATTATCTTAAGCTCTTCGTATGGGAGTTACTACATTTTCACGTGATATGTTCTGATACAGGTTTCACACATTTTCTTGTATTAAGTTTATTTGTTAATCATTTCTGTTTATGCACTTCAAATTTATGTGTATCCCACTGTACATTTTTCTAAGCATTGAGTTATCTTTTTTCCTTCTGAATATTGGTAAGTTTTTGTTTGTCATTACACAGGCAGACTTGTTGAATAATAAAAATATTCACAAGCCAATTCCAAATTAAGATATTTTTGTATTTTGCTGTTATTAATAGCAAGTTCTTATACCATAGTATTTGAGAAGTACACAGTGACTAAAACAGGAAGGAAAGGTGATAAGATAAATTGACGTTGCTTCAGAAAATCACGGGTCGTTTCTCAAACTAGGATTTTGTTATAAATGTTTTCTTTATAACAAGTTTTGTATCTGTGTTACATTTATATAAAAGCCAGCTCTGAACTCTGACCACATTTAGAGTTACTTGTAACAAATCCTGAACTGAAAGATGAATACATCTGGATTTGGGAAAAAATTATACAAATATGGCTATATAAGTATATATTGCACAAAAGTTCATAGCCTTCCTTGCTGGAAGTATGCCTATGTACTTTAGACAGGAGTAGAAAAACCTCAGGGCATATTGAACTAATGTGTCCTTGATAGAAAGTAAAAGTAAAAATAAACTCTATACCCATAAGTGCACACTGTTATGTAAAGAAAAATTCCTATTTATAATTGAAGTATTTTAAATTATAATACAATATAAACATATGAATACATTTTCATTGGTTACTTACTGGAATATTATAGCAGAATAGGTACATGTGTCTGTGTTGTTTCTTGGGAAATCACTTGGTGGAAAACTCATTTTGGTGATAATCTGATATATTCTATAGTTAGCAAAATTTAATTTTCCTTGTCTATATTCATATTTCTATGAAAATGGGTTTAATTTAATATGCAGATAATTGTTCTTTTCATTCACATATGTTAATTTCCATGTCTGTTTCTGAAAAAATATTTATTTTTATCTTTCTGATTGAAAAATGTTATCTAGTTTTAGCTCTGTAAGTTAGGATGAAAAAAGACTAAAGTTTGTGTTTCTCTGAAATGCTTAACTTCCTTTCAAAATGATCGACTCAGTCGAATGTGAAGAGGTTTAGCTATTTGATGTCAAATAATGGTTTGATTAACTTACTACTTCACTTTTCAACTGTTCTTTTGACATCTTAACCTGCTTTAGGGCGGGCATCAAACTTTTTGAGGCTGGGACCTATTAAATATATGGTGTATTTGTCAATTAATTTAGAAGCAACCTTAGTGTAACTAAGAATTCATAACATACTCTTTAGTAACCCCAAGGAAGATATATTTAGACTTGTTTAGTAAGCAGAGGTGGTAATGTTTAACCAAGTAAGCAAATATAAGTATGAAATAGTTTGCCTTTAAACCCACTTGGCAGTAGAAAAAGCCAAATGGAAAACTAGCTGACCACTCTGACCCTGTTTGTCTTACACAGTGGTGAAGCTGAATGCCACTCAGACAATGATTTATTTATTAAGGCACAGGATATGTTTTTCTTTCCTAAAGTAATAATGTAAAATCATAAATATGAGAGTACATTTTGAATCTATGGTAGAATCGTTGTTCCTTGCCACGATATGTTACATCACATAACATTTTTAAAAAGGGACAAAAGCTAGAGAAATCATAGATTGTGTTAGCAGAAAAACTAGAGAGATAATGGAAATAGGACTTCCCCACCTCCTCCCTAAAGCTTCAAGTAATTTGAAGTGTGAAAGAGAAAACGGAACTTTAGAAATCTAAAAATCGTGAGAACAGTGTGCTCTCTAGAGGCTGTTTTCATTTTAATAGTACTTCTGTCCTGAATGCTGCTGCATATGTATCCCAGGCAATAATACAGAGTACTTTTCCATTTTGAAAATATTTGTCCTCAATGGCAGAATCTAAGTAGGAGTTGAATGGGATTTTTTCTGTTTAATTACCTGTTCTTACTACATTGGTTGCCCTAACAGGCAGGGGCTCTCTTCCTTGTTTTTCTCATCTTTTAAATCCAGGTGTTTTTTTTTATCTTTAGCATTTTATCCAACTTCATTTTATTTTATATTTTAGCATTCTAGTTCGTAATGCCATTCTGTTTTGTGTTATCACTCCGGACTTATCAGGGTGTTTCTACCTGTCTCCCAGTCGTATCTCTTTCGAGGAGTGCTTCTCCTCTGCTTCACAACCAGGAGAAGGGAAGAGCTACTTGATCCCATCTCTGTACTCAAAGAGCCCATGAGTCAAAGGCTGTCCTGTAAGGTAGCAAAAGGCTTTTTTTTGACACAGGTTTACCATGCATTCTCTAAAATCTCCTTCCATTACTCATGAAAAGCCTCTCTATCAGATTGCTTACAGAGAATGGTTTTGTGCAAACTGCCTTGCGCTTGGATGCTCAGACAAGCCTGATTTTCTGTAATCTCTACCAACTACCAAATGGGTGGAACTTAGAATTTTACCTTAAACTTGGGATTCTTACAAAGTCCACTAACCCCCTGAGAAGTCATATACAACGATTATGTATTCACAGTTGGGTTTTAAGGGTATTTAAAAGCCCTGAAATTTTATGTAATTAGACATGTACAATTTTCTGGAAAGTAAGTATATAGCATACAGAGGTGTCTGTGCCATGACTCTCCACGGCTTAAGAGCTCTTTATGTTTATATGCACTGTACAGAGCCAGGGAGTATTCTGAAAATAGCAAAGATATGAAAACTTTGGTTATAGAGAATTACTGTTTCAAGACAGTATACATTATATTGGACTAGATGAGCTGGTCTAAAGGATCCTCTAACAAGGTCAACAAGGTTTGTTCTGCCTGTGAAATAGCTGCCATGGAGCTAATTCCCAAGTGATCCCCCTTGAGTTGTTTTGTAGGAATCCTTTGGGCAGTTCTGCATTGTATTAATGCTGAGGTGAGCGATAAATGCTTTTCAGGATGTGGACACATTATGATATATTTCAAGATCCTTTCACCTTTAAAACTATGTTGCTGCCATGTTGAAAAAAATAATACCTAAAAAAAATGAATTTGGAAGATGTGTCTTTAATCTTTGCTGAAGAGAATTTGTGCTTCTATCTTCACTCACCGCAAATTCCATTTCTATGTAATGTACTCATAGCAACTAAATAAATGCATACCATTAAAGGGAGTTTTAGATTGATTACTTATTAGATTTATTGTTTATTTATATTAAATAAGAATTTGACTTTGCAACTTGTGTTAGTTGTTTAGGTGATGAAGGGACAAATGTTTTCATGTTACTTTTCAAAGTGTAAAATTTAAGTGGTTTGTATTTGAATTATTACAGACTCCATATGCTTAGCATGTAACAGAAGTTTGTAATGTTTCATTTTTAAGAAAAGTTACATTTGGGAAGGGTGGTAGATGAAGATAGAATGTAGAAGAAGTACTTCTTAGTGGAGTAGCTACTAAACATTATACTTTTTGTCCATATATCAGAGTACTAAAAATTTTTAAGTGTTGTTTGCATATAGAATAGCCCTGTGTCTCCAAAGGATGTTGCTCCTGGGATTTTTCCTGGCTAGAGAATTACAGAAAAATAATTGAAAATGAAACGTATTCAGTTTGAAAGGAATCCAAACTAAATTCAAGTGATTTTTGGAAGTTATATTTTTTAAAAAAATCACAGTTTATTATCAATTTAAAAACCATAAAATTTCAGGTGTGGGTATAATGACACTACTACAGAACAACGTATCTTGGAAAAAGCAATTAAATAACAAATATATTGCAGTCAGCATGTTTAACATCCTTTTTGGCAACTGACACAGTGCTGGTTAGTGACCAAGTCACACCGGCACCGAAGCAGGTCATTTGCAATGTACACTGGCAGGTGCAGGTTTTATATGATGTTTGTTTTCTAGCCTTTGATTTTAAAACTTCGAAATCTAAATTTGAAGAGGACATTCTTGCTTGATAAAACAGACATTCATTTGTGTTGCTTTAGAAAGATCCAATTTTATAAACATATGCTGTCAGTGGTTTATGTTTTCAAACTTTGTACCTTTAGATAGACTATGGTCCTAAGTTGACCAGTTGTTTGTGTTAGTATTGTTTACAGATTTGATTCCTTAATGGATATGTTCTCATAAAGCTTATTTAGAAAATAATTATTTACTCTTAAAGCCTGAAAAGAAGATCAAATAACCATGGTGTCATTTTCAGAATTATTTATACCTTTTATGTAATGCAAGAACGGTTGCACATCTCTGGTAGAAATCTCAGAGAGAGAACTCTCTCTATTGGGTAGCAATATTTAGTTTTGAGGTGTGATCTACATCTTTGCTGTAATTTGAAATGGCTTATGGTATGTGTTTTTAAATGAATTCGTGAATTTTTTTTTTAAATCTGCCATTGTAAAAGAATATTTCTTCTTGTCTTTAGGCCTTTTTTAGGTTAAGTCTTTCGAGAGCTATTGTTGCCTTAAGTAAATAAGGTGCTCTTTCAATCCTATTTGAGAGTGGGGAAAGTGCCCACAGGGTAGAGAGAGAGGAAGAGGACTAGTATTATATACTTTGTAATATTTTAGTTCTTTGGTTAAAAAAAATCACTCTCCTCTTTCCTAATAACTGCTTTCTTTCATCAAAACTAGACTTTAGATGCTAAAACTTTCATAGATTTTTTTTTTTTTTTTTTAGACAAATTATCACTGTGTTACCTGGGCTAGAGTGCCATGGCGTCATCCTAGCTCACAGCAACCTCAAATTCCTGAGCTCAAGCGATCCTCCTGCCTCAGCCTCCCGAGTAGCTGGGACTACAGGCACGCGCCACCATGCCCGGCTAATTTTTTCTATATATTTTTAGTTGTCCAATTAATTTCTTTCTATTTTTAGTAGAGACGGGGTCTCGCTCTTGCTCAGGCTGGTCTCGAACTCCTGAGCTCAAACAATCCGCCCGCCTCGGCC
>CAUYSK010077972.1:0-13625 GCA_963575035.1 Avahi laniger | reverse complement strand
CTGATAGCTAGACTCTATATAGAACTCAGGAAAATCATCAAGAAAAAAAATCAAACAACCCCATTAAAAAGTGGGTAAAGGAAATGAACAGAAACATTTTAAAAGAAGACAGACTCATGGCCAACAAACATATGAAAAAATGCTCAACATCTCTAATCATCAGGGAAATGGAAATCAAAACCACAATGAGATATCACTTAACTCCAGTGAGAATGGCTTTTATCAAAAAGTCCCAAAACAACAAATGTTGACACGGATGTGGAGAGATGGGAACACTCTTACACTGCTGGTGGGACTGCAAACTAGTATAGCCTCTATGGCAATCAATATGGAGATATCTCAAATAACTCAAAGTAGAACTACCATTTGATCCAGCAATTCCACTACTGCATATTTACTGAAAGGAAAAAAAGACATTGTATAAAAAAGACATCTGCACTAGAATGTTTATAGCAGCACAATTCACAATTGCAAAGATGTGGAAACAACCCAAGTGCCCATCAATATATGAGTGGATTAATAAAATGTGGTATATGTATACCATGGTGTTCTACTCAGGCACAAAAAACAATGGTGATCTAGCACCTCTTGTATTGCCCTGGATAGAGGTGGAACCCATTCTACTAAGTGAAAGATGACAAGAATGGAAAAACAGGCACTGTATGTACTCACCATCAAATTGGCATTAACTGATCAACACTTATGTGGACATTTAGTAGTAACATTCATCCGTTCTTGGGCAGGTGGAAGCAAGGAGGAGGAGATGGGTATATTCACACCTAAAGGGTGCAGCATGCACCGTCTGGGGGATGGGCACCCTTGAAGCTCTGACTTGGGTGGGGTAAAGGCAATATATGTAACATAAACATTTGTATCCCCGTAATATGCTGAAATAAAAAAAATAAAAAAACAAAAACTAACAAAACAAGTAGTGATAGATTACTATTGGGTTAGGCACAGTGCTAAATGCTTTTCATGATCTCATTTAACCTTCACAATAACATGAGAAAGTAAGTTCTATTACTATCTCCATTTTATAGATGGTTAAACTAAGGCTCAGAGAGTTTAAGCAACTTATCCAAATCATAAGCCAATTGTATCCTTCCCATTCAACCAGAATGTGAATGCAAACCATGTCACTTTGCTAATTAAAACCCCTACAGGATCCTTGGGAGAAACAAAATGAAGCAGAAATTCCTTAGCAAAGTGTTTAAATAGTAATGCTCACAGTCAAATACTAAGTACTTTGTATGTGCTCAGTTTCATCTACACAGCTGCAATTCCTTACCACAACCCTACAAGATATGTGTGCTTTTTACTGTGGTAGATGAAGAAATGGAATCTCAGAGGGGATTTCCAAGGTCACAAAGCAATTGTTGATGAGCAGAAATGGGATTCCAACCAGGTCTGTTTGACCCCAGTCCTATGTTTCCCTTTTGCTTCTCTGCCTTCCTTACAGCCTGGCCTCTGCCAATCTGTGTGATTTCAGATTCCCCCATGCCTTCTCCTCCCTTCATTCTACTCCTTACACTCAAGGAATTCTGGCACACAGGCAATTTTGGAAACATTCTCTTCCCTGCACCCGGAATTTACGTTTTTTTTTCCCCTTGTTGTTCACCTAGCATGCTTCTACGTATCATTTAAGACATAGCTTAAACAAACCTCTCCTTATGAACCTCTGTTTGATCTTCCTCCCTGCACCCGCTCCTTGCTGGAAGATAACTACTTCATTTCCAATGAGTCTCTGTAAACCGTTGTGAGGAAACTGCTTACTGACTTTATTACCAATATTTATTTATAATAGGCAGTGAGGAATCATATATTGATTCATTTTGTTCAACTAATTATTCCTGAATGCCTACTGATGTGTCTTATATTTATCTCTGTTTTCTCAGCTCTTAGCACAGGGCTTGACACTTAAATGCTCAAAAAAAAAATGGCTATATGAATGAGTGACTAAATAAATGCAGGCTTCACTCAGTAACATGAAGGGGCTGAATCAACAGCAGTCATTTCTGAATCAGACTATAAAGCTCCTGAAGTATGGTTTGCCATGATTCACTTTCCCTCTCCATTTGTGGACAGGGCCTCCTTGATCAAAACACTATTTTTTAAAAGATGCATTAAATAGCACTTGAACCCTTTTACCTCCTGAAAATTACAAATAAAAAGGAAACTTTTGCCAGGTCATTCCAGCAGAGTGACCCTTCAAAGGGGGTTGTCTCTCTCTCTCTCTCTCACCTATCCTGTGTCAACCAGCAGCCAAGCTACAAATAACATGCAAGCATGTCTAATAGACTGGCGAGGAAAGGGGAGGATATGGCTGTTCTCATCCTTTCTCAAAGGACCAAGAATTTCTCTTCTATCCACTCTAATCTGGCAGCGCCACGCAGCTCTCTTGCCTATCCCCTCACCACCCAACCCTTCTCCCTAAGCTGCCCAGTACTCCCGGGCTCTCGGCAGCAAAGGCCTGCCCCGGCTCCCCACGGTTGGACCCTGCAGCAGGGTTGGAAATATAGATACCAGCTGCGCAGGTTCAGGATCCACCAAGGCCAGGGAAGGAAAAGAGATGCTTATCCTGTTTCTCACTGCTGTCCTTCAGAGCACACCCACTGCCTGTGCCTGGGGTCAGCTGTGGGGGACGGGGGGACGTGCGTGCGTGAGCATACACACGTGTATATGTTGGAGGGGGTTCCAAGGCAGTATTTGAGATCAGACCTGTCTATTTGCAATTTGTATAACCCAGCCAACAAGAATTCACTATTTTCCAGTCCACACCGTATATATTTACACACACACACAAAGACACAACTACTGTTTCTGGATCAATTTTAATAATAATAGCTATTATATATAGAACCCATTTATGTCAGACACTGTGCTAAATGCTTTAATGGATTATCTAATTTAATCTTTACAGCCACCCTCTGAAGCAGATTTTATCATTATCTTCTTTTACAGAGAGAGAAAGAAACCAAGACTTCGGAGAGGTAAGCAACTTGTTGGTACTACACAGCAGGGAAGCTGGGATTTCAATTGAGCCCCCACAAGTCTTGAGTCTGAAGCTGGGGTGTGCGCTCCAGCCTGCAGGCTTGGCACTGCACTGAAGCACGCGCCAGAACTGTTATTCCATTAAGCAGGCCCTTTCCTCCTGGCTTCATTGACTTTCTCTGGATGAGGGAAGAGATTTGAGTGCACAGATTTGAGCTCACAGGGCTGTGAGCTGAGCCTTATTCCTTACAAGAGAGTTACCTTGGTGGCATTAATCCTTTACCCATAAATCCTTGTCTGTCCTAAGGGCACTGAAGCACGAGAAACATTGAGACAGAATATAGAGTTAAAATACTGACAGAACAATGGCATAATTAGTTTGTCCAAAGGAATCTACGCCAACTAAAATTTGGCTTGGCTATGCATGGAATTAAAATTTGTCTCTGCCAGTCACATTAGCATCATCATAAAAAAAAGCTCTCAGACCACGGCTGGCCAGTGAATTGGACCCTGGCAACTTATATAATTATTTTCTATGTGTCATATATGAAAATGATGCTAGTCCATTACTGCCGGTGGAATGCTCATTAATATTTATTAATTGATTCAGCAGACATTTATTGAATGCCTACTGTGTACAGATACTGGGTCAGGTTCTGTGTGCAGTACCCACATGAAAAGCTATGATTTTGCCCTTTCCTAGGAGTTCATTATCAGGAAGCGTGGAGGTGGGGGCTGGGGGGATAAAATGAGATGATTAAGGATGAGCAAGATTAAGGCTATATGAGGTATAAAGCACTCCCGTTTTGGAGATTAGCAGTCACATTCTCATGAGGTAATCGGAAAAGGCTTCAAGGAAGAGGGATGATTTTACATGCAATGAAAGAGTAGGAGTTCGAAAGGCAGAAATACTGGAGGAAGGCATCTGATAGCAATATTTAACAAGTTATATAAACTAGACTAGTCAAACTAAGCATGAGCAAATTGTTTTAACTTAGACAAACTGTTTCACCTTTAGAACAAGATTTTAAGTTTTTAATATGATCTCTTGAAAAATTTTCATGACTGCCTAGTTAGCTCTCACTAAGACAGAGAAGTTTAAGTATTTGAAAAGTTAATGTACTCTTTCTACAAATACATTTTAATGTTCTGTTGAAGATGATTTACTTTCTAAACACATGCCTGGAAAGAAAAAAGACTTGAAGGGTATACACCATGATGTTAAATGAACTGTGATTGTTTTTAAGTATTAGGGACTATGGTCAATTTCATTTTCTTCTTTGTGTTTTTCTGAGTTTTTCAAATTTCCAATAATAAAGATGTGACCAGTCAAAAGCATAAAAGTTACTCGAAATAGCCCTTTAAATGTTATGTTTTAGAGAAAGAGTCAGAGTGAGTAACTCAGCTCATGCGTCTAACAAATTCTTGAGTCCCACTCACTGTCCTTGTCATTATGGATACAGAAGTGAGTCAGATAAAGTCCCCTTACAGAGTTTGCAGTCTACGGAGGAAAAAGAAACTAAATGACTTCACAGATAAATTTAAAAATATAGAATTACAACTGAGAAGAAATAAATGAATAGCGTTCTGTGGAAATACTAATATAGCCTAAAATATAGAAGGTGTTTTTAACTATTTTGTAAACCCGCTTAACTTTACTAAATAAAAACATAGTGACATCATCCCCTGTTGAAATAGTCATACCAAATTCTGCGTACAACTCTGAACTCAAACTCTACAGACAACTGCTTAATCTTCCAAAGAATTCTTCTAGCGTAGGAATAGTTTTAGAGGGTAATTCCTTTTCTTTTCCTTTTGCCAGGAAAGATCAGCCTTCCTGTCAACGGCAGTGTTTGAGATGTTTGGGGCTTTGCCTTTGATGAATACATGACACGCCACGTTCTGTGGGTCTACAGATTCATCATTCTCCAAATTTATAGGGATGTATGCAGTGTGATTTGATAAATTGTTTTGTTTTGCCTTTCATCACTCACACGATACTGAAAGGACGCTCCCTGTATATCTTAGGCATCATCTATCAAAAATAAGGCTTTGGGGAGAACAAATAAAATGCAATAAAAACTTGTTGAACTGATAACTATATAATATGAATGTGTCATCTCAGAATATGAAGGGCCACTATATGAGGCTCATATTTTATTTTTTTTAGCAAGTTTACATATCTGTTTCCTAGTGGTTTAGACAGCATTTTTTGGTTCAAATGTTCACAAAGCTTCCCAAGCATCTTTGGGAAAGAGTGCTATAAATTTAAATGATTATTAATCTTACTAAATATATTCCTTTTTACTGGCATTTACTTAGGAGATTCATAGCTCCTTATGATGGATTGGTTTGGCAACTTACATGACATGCTAGTACATGAAATAAGAAGTTGGAGGAGCTTGATACTCAGTTTTGCTTTGTTTTGTTTTTAAAGGAAAATATCTCAATTAAACTGACAAGGAAATTGACCTTAAAAAATGGTTAAAAAGAGAATACTGGGACTTTATCATTGCTGGACCTGGCAATTTAAATCAAGGTGAGAATGATAATTATTGCATTTATGGTTAACATTCTATTCACACTTCACCATGAGAACTACAAATTTTCTCTAATTAATAAAATATTCTCTATCCAAGGCCATTAATGGCTATGAGTTCATGAAAATATGTTTGAATCTCCAGAAGGAAATTGTTTTATGGGTTACAGGGTCTAAATTTCTTATCGGAGACCAAAAGCATAACAGTCAGTGACTCTGCTAAACAGACACTATAGTTAAAACGTTTACCCCTTTTTAGATCTTAGGCGATCTTCAACATAACAGATAATGGGAAACCCGCCTTGCCAATACACAGTGCTCAAGGAATGAGCAATCGAAGAAGATATTAAAACAATATGAAGATATCAAATTTGCCCATTGATAGGAGATATTTTAAATATTGATAATTCCCAGGGCTGTTGATGGCATGGAGCAAATGGGAATTCTTATACACTATTGGCACTGTCCAGCTCTTAGAAATAATTAGGTATATCACACCAATACAGAAAGATTTCTATGGCATAACGTTAGGTGAAAAGGTAAGTTATAGAATAATAACTATAATATGATTCAATTTATGTAAATGCCCTCCATGTGTATGCAAAATAAATGCAAAAATGAGGCTCTGAAAGGTTTCATACTAAACTCCCAACAGAGCTTGGGGCAGGGATGGGGGGCTGGGGCAGAGGGGGCAAGGTGAAGGGTCTTTCATTTATTACTCCAGATACTCCTATATTGGTTAAACTTTTTACAGCACAATATGTCCTCCTATTTCTTATGTAATTATTATTATAAAGAAAATATAGCTTTATAAAAACTTGTGTGGATGAATTACCTCATTCCCAATTTTGCAAAGAGTTCCAAAGCAGGCAAACACATTATTCCATTCCATTGAATTTATGGTTTTAAAACTGTACTCTGAGGCATTAGGGGTTTCTAGAGTCCTCCCAAGGGAGAAAATAAAGATTGCAACTGGTAGGCTTCAGATACACGTACCCACACCCAAACACACAACCCGCCCCACCAACCCTGGCTTCCAGTTTTTTCTTTCTCTCTTTCACACATCATAATTAAATGTAAGATTTTATGGTAGCAGTGTTTCAGGACTTAAATATGTTTGAGGGCTATTCCAACTCCATTTTGAATTTGTCCCTGCAATGACAACATGACTAGCCCAAGGTCACATCGTAGTTGCAGAGCCCAGAGAACATTAGGTCTCTCACCTGTCCATACCATGTGACCTGTTTAAAACATCAGGGTCCTCTCATTTTGTATGCATAACACTCACTTGAAAGTCAGTAGTAGAACCAAAGCTATGAGAACACCTCAAGTTACACCAGCTTTCCTATTCATTTCCTCTCATATGTTTATATATATTTTGTAATACCTGTATTAGTGTAATCACTAGTCTTCTAGTTTCCTTAAGAAGGTTAACTTTCATAGTGATGATCTGGGTAAATACACAGAATGAGAAAAAGGTAGGTTTCTACTATTATACTCATGATAAAAGGATTACCAAACTAATTAATAAAATGACATTTATTCGTCAGTAAAATATAATACTAAAATCACTGAGTACAAAACAGCTTAAATGAGTCACTTCCCCCACCCAATTAAGAGCTGACCCACAAGATCCAAGAGGAGCATAACTCAAAGCAGGTCGAAGCACCACTCTCTGCAGAGACCAAATTTCAGGGGCACACTCTCCCAAGAAAGCAGGTCATCGCCATCCTCACCTGCAGAGGCAAACTGAGCCAAAGACAGACAGTTACAGACCCAGCGAGGGCAAGGAGAAAGCCAACACACTGAGTTGTTAGTTACTGTTACACAATGAAAAACAGCAGTGAAATAACCTGACATAGACTACCAGACCCTCAAATAAGTCTTTTCTCATTCCTCCCTCTTGCAAGAATCTTCCCTTCAGTGAATTCCAAGATTCCAAGTCCTTTTTTTTTTAGTTGGTCTTAGTATCACTTATTTTAGCTCTGAATGATACATTGCCCAGTGCTGTGGAACAATTATTTCCTTGTGGGGGCTGTGTCTTCCCATCCATATCATAAGCACAAGGAGGTGAAGGTCTCATACCTTATACAGTATCCTCTAAGGCCTAAGCAACAAGTTAATTAGTATGTAGCCAACAAATATTATGGCAACATACCATGTGCCAGTACTCTCCTAAAAGCTAGAGATAGAGATGATAGTTTTATGTGTCAATTTGGCTAGGCTATAGTAGCAGATTATTCAATCACTAATCCAGGTGTTGCTGTGAAGGTATTTTGCAGGTACGGTGAAAAGCTACCATCAGTTGACTTTAATTAAAGGAAATTAACCTTCAATAATGTGGGTGGGCCTCATCTAATCAGGTGAAAGGCCTTTAAAAGCAAAACCAAGTTTTCCCTGAGAAGGTAGAAAATGTGCCTGAAGACTGCAGCAACTCTTGCCTGAGAGCCTCCAGTCTGCTGGCCTGCCCTGTGGATTTTTGACAGGCCCCTGCATCCTGTGAGCCAACTCCTTAAAATACATCATATGCACAGACACTATGATATGTATATAACTCTTACTGGTTGTTTTTCTGGAAAACCCAAACTGGTACAAGAGGTGGGCAAGATGCAAGGTTCTGCTATCATGGAACTTATATCCCTCTAGGGGAAAACTAAAAATCACTTAAACACATCACTAATCAAAAGATACACAGTCAATGATAAAGCTGTGTAGAAAATAAAACAAGGGAAATATTGCATGTGGCTGGTGAGCTACTTGTAGACTGGGTGGTCAGGGGAGGTGTCTCTGGAGCAGTGTTGTTTAAGCTGAAACGGGTTGACATTCTCATTACTTTTTCTGTTCCTTCCATAGATGTGGTGTAAAGTCATTTACATAGTATGCACTCAACAAATTATTTTGAATAAATAATGAATAGATTAATAATAGGATCGTATAGAAGATTGGCTATTCTAATTTTAGGTAACTAAAAAACAAGCCAAGTTTAAGACCTTAATGAGAAGAAAGTCTTTCCTCCAAACTGAAATTACACCAATCTGGTGCTGGAGGCTCTTATTTTGATTAATGAATCGAGATGACCAATTAAGTCGTTTTAGAGATGTAATTGCTTTTACCTGCACTCATTTGAAAACAGTGCAGACATGACACAATTGGTAGACAAAGCACAAAGCAGAACAAATATCTCTTTCTGAACCTATTCTGCCCCCCTTTTATCTTCTCCTTCCCTTTAAGCACAAACACACCCCCACCCTAGACCTACCAGAATTGATGGGTTATTCATGAGCAAGAAAAGATTCTGCACTTCATTTTTCTTGTCTACGATTCTTACTCTCTGATGAATCACATTACTGTCTTTATTACTGAATGAGAGGGGTGTGTGTATGTGTGTGTGGAGGGGAAAGGGAAAGGAAGTGCAGAGAAAGTTGGGGTTCCTCCAAACCCAAACCTAAGAGATGTCCTTATCATCCAAGAGCTGTGACTCATATCTCTGGGGGGAGACTTGGGCCAAATGACGATTCAGATCGGGCAGCAGGACCCAGATCTTCCTTGGGCAGCACTGACTTGCAGCTTGTTTCTTGGCACGTGTGAGCTGACTCCTGAGTGTGAATGTATGAGGGTGTCAGAGCTAAAGAACAAACGTGGGTGAGAGCTAGGGCAAGCATGAGCTATGAGCCCCCTTTGGTTAGTTCTTTACCAGTGTTTCTTGGATTGCAGGTTTTCAAGTGATAGGTAAGAACTGGTGTTGCGTCTGACTTATAAAAAGATTTATTCTGTTCAGTTGAGCTTCAGCAGTCATGTTCAAAGCTAGGGGAGAAAATGAAAAAGCAAATGAGGTGCAATGGCAAAATTACTACTTCAGAAGCTATGCATAAGAACGCCAGACTCAGAGTCTTCTCTAATTACAACTCAAGAGGAATCATCCTTGCTCTCCACAGCTCAAAGTCTAGGTGCCTAGACAAAATAAACCCATGTGAAGCCATTCCATAACGGAGTACCTGGCGAGTGGGGAAGGGCAAGGTGCCGGCCTCCCTAAAGGTTCAGAAAGTGGTTTTGGTCAAGATATGTCTTAAAACAATGATTCCACCTGTTGGGAGAGATTAACTGAGTCAGGACTGTGCTGTCAGTCCTTTCCCAGGTTGTCACTCTGAGACCTCTTCCCTCACTGTCTTGAGCTGTGATGCAGAAAGCGTGAGCAGAGGCTGGTCCTATGAACCAGAAGGTACTTTGCAGAATTTTCAAGCAGACTCTCGTAGGCAGTAGAGGCTGAACAGATGAGGGAGTGTGTGGAGAGATAAGAGGCAGTGCTAAAGACTTAATTAACACCTTTGCTCTGAGAAACAGAATACTTTGCCCAACAGCTTGAACAAGGATTTCTACCATAGCAGGGCTGTGTGTCAGGGTAGGTTCACAGGTGATAGACCTGAGATTGTTTTTGAGCAAAGAAGAAAGGAAAGGGAAAGGCCATGTTAAGTCAAGCAGAGATAATAACACTTGTTTAGAGTTCAGATTCATCGGTTTTTAGAATTAAAATGGACTACAGAGATAACTTAGTTCTTTATCTTTATTATTTCAGTAATGACCTTGAGGCCCAAAGAGAAACACATTTCACCTGCGGAAGGTCCACCCTTCTTCCACCATGAACAGGTACTTCTGTTCTTCTGGTGGAGGCTATCCAAGCTTATTGATCAGTTATTGATAGGAGACCATTCTACAGAGCCTTTCTTATACTCTACTTTTCAATGATATTACAGCAAGAAACCATTTATAAATGAAACCCTGGTTTTGTGCATTTCATGTGTCAGCCTGCTGTGGTCCCACTATTCAACTGATCCAAGTTATGTACATAATTATAACACCATTTATTGAGAGGTGACAACATGCTAAGCACTGTGGTGGGGATTTACAGACAGCAGCTGAGGGAAGGATCAGTAGGTTTCCCTGTGACCCAACACTCCTGATGACCCCTAAACGCAGAACATTCTGTGCAGCACCACACATCTCCTCTCTGCCCCAGACATACACACACACCTTAAAGCCTCAAGCTACCTAGTTTGTCTCCCCACTTGGTCCAGTATCTTGGAGTTTCTTTATCTTTTATGGGTGTTGGTATCTCAGACAAGTTTTATGCGGCTGTGCTCTGTTCTGATTTTCCATCACCTTGTTTTGAGATGAATTTGCTTGGACAATTTTGTTCTGCACAATGTGTACTCTGTTCTAATCCTAGACCTTGATCAAATTCCCCTTGACCTTCAACTCTGTTCAGGAAGTGAACATATCCCTTTGCCATATTGAACTCCACTTCAGATGGCTTCCGACGACCTGCATCCTCTCTTGGTTCCTTCTCTATTTACGACTTCCTGCTGTGCACAAGACAACAATATGCTTAGGCCTGCAGCTTGTGCTCCCTTGCTCTGGTCTTGCCACCCCTTTTTTCTGTGTATCTGCCGCACTCACATGTAGCCACTTCCTGGGAGTAAGTCATAACAATGCGTGTTTGAATTTTCGCAATTCTTCCCGTTGTAAGTTGGGTGTGGGAGCAGAGGCATACAGCATAACTCAAATAAACCAGTATTTTGAACAGAATTATGACCTGCAGGTAATTCATAATTCTATTAATTGTTTATTCTTTCCTGCTCTGGGTAAGGTATTAGCCTCCATTGAGTCTTTAACCATAATAAACAGGCAGATAAGGTGACAGTGGAAACAGGCCCTTGATTAAAAATCTATGAGCTGCAAACCTGCAAATTGGATAATCAGAGTAGATGAGATAGAGTTTCTCAGCAAACGTAACCATTGCCACACACCTCTCAGAAAATAAATAGCCACAGGTCTAAAGGGTAGGAGATAAGCGATGACTGGAAAAGGACAAAATATGCTTTAAAGTGACGACTATATCTGATAGCTGCCTAAATCCTTAAAAGCAGCGTAAAATATCTGGCCTTGAAGAATAGCAAACAGCTAGCTTGGCTGCTCTTTTTCACCCCTTCCTCCGCCTGCCCCTCTGGAACTGAGCAAGGTTTTAGTACCTTGCTACCAGAGCCAAGAAGTGAGTGATCGACACTAATGGGATTTTTAATCTTCAACCTAATTAACTTTGTTAAAATTAAGGCTTACTAGGAAGAATCAGCACAAAGAAATTAATTAAAGCAATGGAATTTTTGCCGGATTTAACAGCTGAGTACCGACTGTATCTATAATGCACACAGAGACAGGTATTTCCAATTCATTTCCATTTTTCTTTTGTTGCTCTGCTGTTTCCATTTTAAAGAAAGTTTACGTTCCTAAAGCTGAGAGTGCACACCTCTGTCAGTGGCAGGGGGACCACACTCTGCTGCAAAGGGGGATTTTCCTTGTGTGCCAATCCTGCTACGTCCTTGACCTTGTTGGACTTGGTTTGCCTGGAGCTGAGCAAGGTGTCTGGCATATGGCAAGTGTTACCCATGTTTGTGGAGAGAATGAATGCATGAATGAGTAAATAATGATAATGGTAACTTTAAATACTTGATGGTAATAGGGGTAGCATTGATGCCCCAGCTTATTTTCCCTACTTTGTGATCATTACATGAAAAAAGGCAAAGATAAAGGGAATGGGGCATTTTTTTTCCTTGCAAAAATTAAGCAAGCTGATGTTTACAGCATCCTGTAGTACATGGGAGAGTTTTTCAGAGATCTGAGCACACCTGCTGACCAGTTAAAATTCATGTATACCTGAAGTGTTCTTAGTGAAAAATAAAGCAATACATTTGTTTTGGATCACAGAGAAATGAAATATTTTGGATGACTCAGCGTTGTATGGCTGTCACTATCACAAAGTGCTGCAGGTAGTAATATTTGTAAATTTTTATCACAAGTTTCCTTGACTCAATATCATTGCACAGTGATCCCAACTTAAACTTTTTTTTATGACTCTGGGTCATCACCATGAATAGCAGTTATTTAGTCATATGTTGTAAAGCAATGATGCTTTCAGTGCACTAAGTTTCATAGGGTTGCAAATTAGAAAATTTTTCTTGTTTCCTTTCATGAACATGGTGTTCTGCATGGAAGTTAAAACTGGAGAATGACCAGTTACACGTTGGCCCTCCTGACATACCCAGACTCAGCTACACACGTTTGTTTCAAGAGTAAGTTCTTAACTGGTTAGAAAGGTGCAAACTTACATTGAATGCAATTCATTTCTCCTAACCTAGTTCTTCCACTTAGTCCTTTGTCTAAACAGTAGAGTCTAAATAAATATGATGGCCTCACTTAAAATTTATCCAATTAGTCTTATTGCTTGTCTTGAGTTTTATGTGAATTTTTTTCTCAGCCACTCACTGATGAATATTTATGGAGTCCCTAGTCTATGGTGGTACTATTTTAAGCATTGAGACTATAATCATTAAACAGGACAAAGCACTTTAGTATTGGGAATAAAGTGCTTCTTGATGACTGGATAACATGACATAACATCATTTAAAAAAAAACTTAATCAACTATTTTATTTTCTTTTTTATTGTGTTAATATGACAGTGGATGATTTTTTTTTGCCATATATATTTTTTTAAAATTTTATATCAATAGATTTAAGGGGTACAAATGTTTTTTTGTTACATGGATGAATTGTATAATGGTGAAGTCAGGGCTTTTAGTGTATCCATCATCCAAATTGTGTACATTGTACCCATCAGGTAACTTTTCATCCCTCACTCCCCTCCAGCCTCCTTTCTTCTGAGTCTCCAATGTCTATTGTACCACTCTGTATGACCACACACACTCAATAACTTAGCTCCCACTTATAAGTGACAACATGCAGTATTTGTTTTTCCATTCCTGAGATATTTCACTTATGATAATGGCTTCCAGTTCTAGCCAAGTTACTGCAAAAGATATTTCATCCTTTTTTATGGCTTAGTAGTATTTCATGGTGTGTGTGTATATATGTGTGTATATATATACACGTATATTATATACGTACGCACCCCACCTTTTCTTGATCCACTCATAAGTTGATAGGCACTTAGGTTGATTCAAAATCTTTGCAACTGTGAATTGTGCTGCCTTAAACATATGGGTGCAGGCATCTTTTTGATAAAATGACTTCTTGGCTGGGCGC
>CAUYSK010077968.1:0-26972 GCA_963575035.1 Avahi laniger | reverse complement strand
CTCACAGCAACCTCAAACTCCTGGGCTCAAGCAATCCTCCTGCCTCAGCCTCCCAGGTAGCTGGGACTACAGGCATGTGCCACCATGCCCAGCTAATTTTTTCTATATATTTTTAGTTGTCCGATTAATTTCTTTCCATTTTTAGTAGAGACGGGGTCTCGCTCTTGCTCAGGCTGGTTTCGAACTCCTGAGCTCAAACAATCTGCCCGCCTCAGGCTCCCAGAGAGCTAGGATTACAGGTGTGAGCCACCACGCCGGCGGAGCCTCCAAGTTTTGACTAGGCATGTGGGGCAGTTAGTGGAGTTCCTGCTCCTGTTAGTGGGGCGCCTGTTCCGGCATCGGCCACTCGGTTGTTGCGTTACTCGACTACTGCTTCACCTGCTATGGTGGTTTTGACCATTTTAAAGCTTTCAGTTATTTGTATTCTATTGTCTAACTTACTTTCACAGTGGATTATTGGGTAAAGAGAGGAGGCATCAAAAATACTTATTTAAAATAGAATAAGCTACTGAACTGTACACTTCAAATGATAAGATGGTTAAATAAACAGAATGAGCTGATAAGGAACATAAAAATGATAATTCTGAATTTTGACCTGAGACCTGAAAGGGACATTCATATTATCATTTCTTAGTACATCAAGATATCTCTAGTTCTTCAAAACACAAGGTAAAAGGAGAAGTTTTTATCCAATTTGGCTTTTCCTTTATGGAAAATAAAATTATCCAACCCCACAGCATGTTATTTCTGGGGAAGGATTTGCAAATAGCAGCCAGAAAGTGTTCATGTCTCTTCTTTTAGAAACAAAACATGAAAATTATAATAATAAAGTAATCGATTTTCTTACAGTGCAAAATTCAAGGATTCCAAATATTAGGTCATGGAGGCAATCTGGAGGGATTCAACACAGTTAAATTTCAGTCTATGTATTAATACACATTTGGTCCTCAAGTACAATATTAATATGTCGTGTTGAGTTTGTAGATAAACCATGCTCTTTTTTGTATACTTTGAAAAATTATTTTCTATGACTTTCTTGGGAATTGTTTTTACTTTTTAAACAAATACATAATGGATGTAAACATTTTTCGGGTATATGTGATAATTTGGTACATTCATATAATGTATAGACCAAATCAAAGTAATTGTGATATCCGTCACCTTAAATATTTATCTTTTCTTTATGCTAAGAACATTCAAATTATTCTTTTCTGGCTATTTTGAAATGTACACTAGATTATGATTAACTATAGTCACACTATTGATCTTTTGAACACTAAGGTCTTATTTCTTCTATCCAAGTGTATATTTATACCCATTAATTAACCTCTCTTTCTCCCCCTCCATCCCTTCCCAGCCTCTGGTAATCACCAATCTACTCTCTATCTTCATGATATCCACTTTTTTTTTTTAGCTCCCACATATGAGTGAGAATGTGCAATATTTGTCTTTCTGTGCTTGACTTATTTCACTTAACATAATGACTTCCAGCTGCATCCATGTTGCTGCAAATGACAGGATTTCATTCCTTCCTGAGGCTGAATAATATTCCATTGTGTGTATATACTACATTTTCTTTATCCATTCATCCACTGATGGGCACTTAGGTTGATTCCACATTTTGGTTATTGTGACTAGTGCTGCAATACACATGGGAGTGCAGATATCTCCTCGATATATTGATTTCTTTTCTTTTTGGATATATACTCAGTAGTGCAATTGCTAGATCATATAGTTGTTCTATTTTTAGTTTTTCAAAGAACCTCCATACTGTTCTCCATAATGGCTGTATTAATTTACATTCCCACCAACACTGCACAAGGGTTCCCCTTTCTCCACATCCTCACCAGCATCTGTTGTTCCCTGTCTTTTTAATAAAAGCCATTCTAACTGGAGTAAGATGATATCTCATTGTGGTTATGATTTGCATTTCTCTAATGAATAGTGACGTTGAGCATTTTTTCATATACCTGTTGGCCATTTGTATGTCTTCTTTTGAGAAAAGTCTATTCAGATCTTTTTGCCCATTTTTTTTTTATTTCAGCATATTATGGGGGTACAGATATTTAGGTTACGTATGTTGCCCTTGCCCCCCCCCCGCCCCCAAGTCCGAGTTTCAAATATGTCCATCTTTCGGGTGGTGCGCATTGCACTCTTTGTGTATGTATGTACCCGTCCCCTCTCCCTCCTCCCCCCTCCCCCCTCCCCCTCCCCCCTACCCAACATCCACAGTTTTTAATTGGATTGTTTGTTTTTGAGGGCTTTTTTTTTTTTTGCTATTGAGTTGTTGGAGCTCCTTATATATTCTAGTTATTAATCCCTTGTCAGATGGATAGTTTGCAAATATTTTCTCCCATTCTGTGGGCTGTTTACTTTGTTTATTGTTTCCTTTGCTGTACAGAAGCTTTTTAGCTTGATGCAATCCCATTTGTCTATTTTTGCTTTGGTTGCCTGTGCTTTTGAGATCTTACACAAAAAATCTTTGCCCAGACCAATGTCCTGAAACATTTCCTCTATGTTTTCTTTTAGTAGTTTCATAGTTTCAGGTCTTATATTTAAGTCTTTAATCCATTTTGATTTGATTTTTGTATGTGGTGAGAGATAAGGGACTAGTTTCATTCTTCTGCATATGGAAATCCAGTTTTCCCAGCACCATTTGTTGAAGAGACTGTCCTTTCCCCGCTGTATGTTCTTGGCACCTTTGTCAAAAATAAGTTCATTGTGGATGTGTGCATTTATTTCTGGGTTCCTTATTCTGTTCTATTGATCTATGTGTCTGTTTTTATGCCAGTACCATGCTGATTTGGTTACTATAGCTCTGTAGTATATTTTGAAGTTAGGTAGTGTGATGCCTGCTGCTTTGTTCATTTTGCTCAGGATGGCTTTGGCTATTCAGGATCTTTTGTAGTCCCATATACATTTCAGGTTTTTTTTTTTTATTCTGTGGAGAATGTCATTGGTATTTTGATAGGAGTTACATTGAATCTGTAAATTGCTTTGAATGGTATTCCATTTTAAAACTATTAATTCTTCCAATCCATGAGCATGAAATGTCTTTCCACTTTCTGTGTCCTCTTCAATTTGTTTCATCAGTGCTTTATAGTTTTCCTTGTATAGATCTTTCATTTCTTTGGTTAAATTGATTCCTAGGTATTTTATATTATTTGTAGCTATTGTAAATGGGATTGTCTTCTTGATTTCTTTTTCAGATTGTTTACTGTTGACATATATAAATGCTACTGATTTCTGTATGTTGATTTTGGATTCTGCAACTTTACTGAATTCATTTATCAGTTCTAACAGATTTTTTGGTGACATCTTTAGATTTTTCTAAATATAAGATCATGTTGTTTGTGAACAAGGCTAATTTGACTTCTTTCTTTCCTCTCCTTGCCCCTTCAGGCCTAAGTGTGAGAGTGGCTTCCTCTGCTGCTTGCCAAAGGATGGTGATGGGGTGTTTCACCAGCCCTTATTGACTTCCTTTAACCCTGCCTTCATTCTGTATATAGTTTCTTTATTAAACCTTCCTTAATTCCACTTTTGAGTATGCTATCTCTTTCCTGAAAGGATCTGCCTGATACACTACTTCGTCTTCCTCACCTTTGCAATTCTGGTCCTCTTAGATTCTCCCTTATACATATTTCTGCCAACTTAACCGTTTTAAGTGTGCAATTCAGTAGTGTTAAGTATATTCACATTGTTGGGAGACAGATCTCCAGAACTTTTTTATCTTGCAAATCTGAAACTCTATACCCATTAAACAACAACTCCCTTTTCCCTCTTCCCCCAGCTCCTGGCAACCACCGTTCTATATTTCATGTTTATAAATTTAATGACTTTAATTATAAGTGGAATCATGCAGCATTTGTCTTTTTGTGACAGGCTTATTTCACTTAAAATAATGTCTTTGAGGTTAATCCACGTTGTAGCATGTGACAATTTTTTTTTAAAGCTGATGATATTAATATTTCGTTGTATGTATATACCACATGTTTATCCATTCATTCATCAATGGACATGGGTGTGCAAACATCTCTTTGAAACCCTGCTTTCAATTCTTTTGGATATATAACCAGAAGTGGGATTGCTGGGTCATATGGGAGTTTTATTTTTATTTTTTTAAGGAAACTCCATACTGTTTTCCATAGTGGTTGTACCATTTTACAATCCCATCAACAGTGCACACATGTTCCAATTTCTCCACATCCTCACCCACACTTGTTATTTTCTGTTTGTTTAGTTTTTTTTTGTTTTTTATAGTGGCCATCCTAATGGGTATGAGGTGATATCTCATTGTGGTTTTGATTTGCATTTCTCTGATGTTTCATGATGTTGAACATCTTTTCATATGCTTATTGACCATTTGCATATCATCTTTGGAGAAATGCCTGTTTAAGTTTCCATTATTTTTGATCAGGTGATTTGATTTTTTGTTGTTGAGTTGTCCCGTTTTGTTTTTAACCACAGATTCCAACATTGAGAGGGGAAAAGTGTGCTGTATAGTTTTGTGTTAAAACCCTTCACACTCCCGTGTCCTTTAAGGATAGAGGACTCAGTGAAGGTGAGTGCTGACAAACAAGAGGGGATGTGCTTGAATGTGCTTGATGTTCCAGAAAATTCCCCTAAATGAGGAAGCAGGGCTGCAGCCAGCAGAACTTCAGGTGCCTCCAATGTTCCCTGGGGCCCAGTGGGGTTGGGGAAGAGCTTACCTTCATCTCCACCCAGCAGCTCACATCGCAGGCAGCATACTAGCATCCTCGTATATTAGGGTGAACATGAATGTGATTTTAGTAGCAGTGTATAGCAGTCTATGGAAGCTGGCAAGAAAGAAGTAATTTTATTTAGTCTTCAAGAGAAAAATCAGCTATGCTAGCCTCTGAAGTAGCGCCGTCTGAGAGGACTTTCTGCAATGATGGAAATGTTCTGTATCTGTGTTGCCTCCTATGGTAACCCACCAGCCACATATGGTGATTGAGCACTTGATATGTGGCGAGTGGGACTGAGGAACTGAATTTTTAATTTAATCTAATTTTAATACATTTAAACTTAAATAGCCATATGTGGCTAGTGGCTACCAAATTGGACAACACAGCAAAGTAGGTTAAATATATCTTGATTTGAGGAAGAGGACTAGGGGATTTATGTAGGCTTAAATTTTATTAATATTATTACTGTGCACACAACTTGGTTATGTAGTATCTAAGATTTAGACAACCTACTGATCATGGCTTGTTCTGGTGATGGACGTGGAAGAAGAGGAGAAAGTCTCGGCCTGTAGCTAGAGGAGGTGGCTGGAGAAAGATGGCCAAGGACAGGGCAGGAGGAAATTGATGAAGGATATAATCAACCAATATACAAGTACATACAGGGCGTGCCTTGTCCCAGGGAGAAGCCGCAGTGGCCTGAAAAATGGGATCCACCCTCAAGGGGCTTACTATCTTTGGGGTGAGAAAAGATATAGTCACATGAAGTGCATGGTGAGCAAGACAAGCCATAATGTCAAAGTTATGCCAAACAAATAAATATAATGTGTCTCTAAAAAGGGAGAGATCCATGTCAGCCACAGGTAATGGAACTAGACTGTCTGGATTCATTGCTGGCTCTGCCACTTACTGGTTGTGTGACTTTGGGCAAGTCACTGTCTGTGTGCTCAGTTTCCTCATCCTAAAATGAAATGACAAACCTGCCAATATCACAGGATTGCTGTGAGAATTAAATGACATACGTGAGAGTGCTTGGAACAGTGCCTGGAATATAGTAAGTGCTAATTAAATATTACCTGCCATTGAAAGGGAGGAGGAAATGGTAGAGCAGGAAAAAGGGCATTAACTTTCATTACCTACATCCACACAGGCACCTTCTTTAAATAGAACTGAAACTCCATATTATGAACAATTTGATACTGAACAGAATTGTTATTTACGGTGTAATTAGCTACTCTCAAGTTCATTCACATCGCAAAAGTCAGGAAAAAGTAAGTAAGTTCTTAGGTAAATGTCCCCAGAAGTAGACCCTGAGATGAAGATTCGTGTGCAAGTGATTTATTAAGGACATGCTCCCAGGGAAGGCAGGGAGAGAATGGAGCGGCAGGAGAGAGAAGGGGAGCAAGCTAAGCAAGGGAATGATCTTAAGGGAAGTCCTTGCCTCAGCCTGATCCCGCAGGGGAGCTCTTGAGGGAAAGTTACACCCTAAGAGTGTGTCCCTAATCCAAGCAAGACAGCTAGATTTGCAGATGCTCACACCTGCCAGTCATTGGCTAAATTCCACCCCCAGGAGCCTAACCCCTCAGGCACTTCTGCCCTCTGCAAATGAACAAAACAGTGTCAGAAGCCAGAGAGGGCAGGAAAAGCACACAACACAGAACCTCGGGGAGGGCCATATAGAAACAGGAAAAGAAATGAAGCACTGGATATTGTCCACTGAGTACTGTGGGTTTTGCTAAACAAGGCTGGGCAAATAACTGATTGGGGTACATTGCTGACTGCTCAAACTTCCAATCGGTGGATGTCAAACTTCCGACTGTGCAAGATCCCCTGAGGAACTGTTTAAAATACAGATTCCCGGGCTTCATCTCCAGAAATTCTGATTCGGTTGGTAGCACCCAGGAAACTTCATTTTCAGCATGCTCCCCAGGTAGTTGCGATGTGGGTATCCTTGGATGATGCCCCAAAACCCACTGCTTTAGGCACTGGTGGAAGCTGGCGGGAAGGCGACCAGACTGAGTGGCCAAGCTGGCTCACAGGCAGGGCCCACTCGTGAACAGACGTGGAAAAGCCTGGCAACTGCTTTGCGACCACCTTCCCGGGGAGGCACAAAGTGAGGCGGCTGGTCAGGAGCAGGGAGCAGAAGCACAGTTTCCCTGGAGCGGTCATTATGCGAGCCCTGAGGGAAGGGGGAGAAAGGGGTGTGATTTAAAGAACTGTAATCAGGGAGTGTCTTAAGCGGAGCCCCCAGAAGGCCTGAGACTAAGATCTGAGAGCAAATAGTATACTGGGGTGTTGATCCCAGGAAGCACCAATATGGAAGTGGGGAAGGGAAGGGAAGGTGGGCAATCAGCACAGGATATGTTTTTGGTGTCAGCGAGTGGCTTACCAGTTTGGGCAACTGGGGCTCAATTCTGCTGGGCACATCTGGGAGACTGTGTAAACACATGGCTCCAGGTCGTCCCTCTTGGGGTGAGAAGCTAGGGTATTTTGCCATCAAATCCCTTTCCTCAATGGCTAAGGGCTGCTTCCTGAAATTTCTGGTCTACCCTGGGGATGTGGGGGGGGGCCCTCCTACAGCTGGAGAAAGCCGCGGGCAGACTTGCAGATGCTCACAATGGAGAGCTGTCAGCACATCGAGGGCTGGTAAGTGCTGAGCCGATATGGGCAGGACACCTACAGCATCTGCCAGGGCCAGTGGGAATTGTTCATTTCACAAACAAGGACAGTCTCTCACACTAAATTGCCTGCTGCCTGCGGCGTTTATGTTAGGAAGGTCTGCTTGTCAGTCAGTCCCTCAGCTACAGGCTCTGGTGGCTTCAGTCTGTGTACTCAGCCTGGACAGATTTCTGGGACTATCTCAGCCAAGGGATTGTCAGAGGTTCAGGTCCTCTAGTTCATAAGGTTCCAGAACACTTGTGCTGCTGGTGGCCCAGGAATTAGTGTACCCAATGTAAGAATGAGTCAAGAATTTCCACCCACCCTGGCCTTGCACATTTTCTGTTCACTCCATTGCTGGCTATTGGAAGCATGCCTGATCTCAGAAAATTCACCCCTGCTGCTGTTGTACTGGGCCAAGTCCAAGAGGAAAATTATGAGACCCAGTCGGCATTCATAGAGTTCCTTCTCGTTTTTTATTTTAATTTTTTTGAGACAGGATTTCGCTCTGTCGCCCAGGCTGGAGTGCAGTGGCATGATCATAGCTCACCGTAACCTTGAACTCCTGATCTCAAGTGATCATTCTGCCTTGGCCTCCCAAAGCTCTGGGATTCCAGGCAGGCGCCACTGTGCCTGACTGAGTTCCTTCTTGAACAGCCCTTTTTATCCATTTCTTCCTAGTTTCATCTCTGGCTTTGATCATTTGTCACTGTTTCTTTTGTTTACCTCTCATTACCTTACAGCACTGATGAAGCCATGAGAACTGAAATACCAGGGCTAAATATCGTCAATGAGGTGACAGTGGGAGTGACACAAAACAGGAGAAAATGACAAGGACAATTTGACATAGCCAAGAAAGGGACCTCCAGGTACATCCCCAGAGTTTGAGAAAGAAGATTTTTTAAAATTCACAAAAAAATATGGCTATGAGCTCATGGCCAGAGAGTCCAAAAGACAGAGATGAGCAAGAGAAAAAGATTCCTAAAAAACTATTTATAATATATAACCACAAAGGAAGCAGGAGAGAAGTGAAATGGGGCAGATCTAAAGAAGTCACCAAGGCTGCAGCTCTTCAATAGCTTTGATTTTAAAGGGTTATGTATAAAAACAGAAACCAGACATCAGCAAAGGATAAACACAAAGCATGTCATAAATTTATCAGAGTGGAAATCAAAAGACTATAAGAGCCCAGATTTGAGAAAAATCTAATGTTAGCAATAAAAGAGCTTTTATGCTATATTTGGACCAGAAATAAAATTAGGAAAGGACAGGTCTGCTTGGGGTGGGTGAAGTGATACCCTCAAAAGATGGAGAAAGAACTATACAATTCCTTTGTTTTTCCTTTCTTCTTATTGTTTATTAAGGGGAGTGCTCTTTAATTTGGAAAGGGTGAAAGATGCTTGGTTAAACTAGAGAGAGAGAGGCAGAAATAGAAAAGAGTGTCTGGGTGTTTTGAACAAGTTCAAGTCAGGCAATCTGTAGGTGGAAGGGGCTGTCATTGGGGGTAGTGCGTTCAGTTTTGCATGTTAAGTTTCAAAGAAGCATTGTCTCAAAAAAAAAAAAAAAAAAAAAGAGGGAGAGGGTACCTGGAATCCGAAGGCTCATACAGCCATGGCAAATGAAGGCTCTAGGTGCCGGGTGGGTTTAGTCTGGCAAAGGGAAGACGTGGAGGAAGGACATGAACGCAGCACTAAAGATGTGAAGGCATGCCATTTGGAAAAGGACTCGGCTGTGGGACAGTAGGGAGTGGAACTAAGCTCAGTGGGTTGACATTCCAGGGAAGCACAGTCCGATTCAATGTGGAAATGCCACATGCTTAGAGGCAATTAGCATTCAACAACTGCCTCAAAGTAATGGTGTCTCCGCAGCAGTGAAGTCCAAACTGAGAATAACCGAATCTGTCAAGGCCGTTGCAGACAGAATTTTCGTACAGGGTATGAGGTTCGGCTAGGATCTCAAGCATTAGTTCTTAGTCTTTTTTTTAGGCCAAGGACTCCTTTAAGAATCTGATAAAAACTGTGGATTCTCTATGTGTTAAAATACTCGTATGTTTCTAGATATCAAAACTAGGAAAAAGAAAAACAAAGTAAAATATCCATATGTGCCAATACACTACTCTTTATGTTCGATTTCAAGCAGTTCATTTTCCCTAAAGCAGGACCGTGGTCCCCAGGTTAAGCCTACCTCTAAAGGGATTCTTCTGTCTCTAAAATGCAGTGATTCTAAGCCCTTTCCCTGGGAGTTGCATTTTCATGATTCTCTCCTCAGTGGCGCTTTGTAAACATTTTCATGGCTTGATTAAAAAAAAAAGGACCCAGGTGTGCTAATTCATGAACCCGGGTGAGTGTTCAGGCATTCTGTCTCCTAATGTATGATTTCCACATTGTAGCAGCACTTTAACATTTTTAACCATCTCTCAACACCTGTGTGTCTGACACTTGCCACACACACGATCCAATACCAAGTCCCAATGGTTCGACTTTGTAAATCATGAAAGGACTGATTTCTCGGTTGTTTTCCTCTTGTTTCCAGCTGTGTCAGCTTCAGGTCAAAGCAATGTTGTAATCCACAGAAGCACCACAAGATGGCACCCTTAGGAAAGTCTTGCTTTGAAAGTTGGTTTCCCAGTTCTGACGTCTATTCTAAACATAGCCTTGTAAAATGCTTGTGGAAGAGGGAAGAGGATCTATTACAGGGGAGGAAAAACACCAATGACAAAACAGCCATGGCACTTTCTTGGATTTTGATATACAGAGTCAAGCCTTGATTACTTTTTTCTACTTCTTAATCATCAGCTTTTGGAGGCAGACACATAGAGTTATATAATACGTAAGCATATCTTTCATACGCATACATCTGTTTTCTGCCTCTGCTGATGCTCTATGTGATTTAGAAGCTGCTCATAATTTGGGAGAAAAGCCTGCTCTTCTTTTGGATTATGAGCTTGCACATCCACTCTTTTATTGCTTCTCTCCCCTACTTCACTCTCAGTGAGAATATTAGGTTTGCATGAAAACATAAAAAAATGTCTTTCTGGAAAGGGAAAAGCACAGTTAGATCAGCTCTCTCTGCTGTGAGCATCGGGCCAACTGGGAAGAAGATGAAAGGGAAAGCAGCTAGGATGGAAAGCAGGATCGCTCGCTGAAACTGACATGTCTGTTCAATCTTCTCTCTTGCTTCCTCCAAATGTTTCTTTAAAAACAATTTTAAAAAAACCCCCATGTTCATGCTACGTTAAGCCTCTCATTTCTCATTTTACTGCTTGGGTGGCACTTGCCGCCACTTGGTAAGCTTACTTAAGAGAGGGAACGATGTCTATTAGTGTACAGTTATCTGTGTTGAGAGAGAACCCTCTACTGGTTTGTGGTCTTTGGCAGGAAGCTAGCAAAAATCGTAAGCTCAGAACAGATGCCATGTTTCTTTGGGGAATAACTTTGGCCAGCCCTCTTTTCATTTTTGTACCTACAAGTGGAAAATTACCGCTTTAATGAGCTATGTACCCTGTGGTAAAAATGTTTGAAATTACCCAATAGAGGGAAGAGGTCTTTTTAAAGATTTGTGAGAAGAGGTAATACAAAACTCCACCAGATTCCACTGGGGGATTCTTTTTTACATTTTATTTCAGGGATAGTTCTGCTAGAAACCTGCATTTCTGAGTAAAGGGCCGTGAAACAGAATTCCAAACTAGTTACAACTGTGGAAACAAGGCGCATAGTCATTTAGAGAGCATCTTTCCCGGCCTGGGTCTGTGTTGGGCATCACTGGCGACGCAGAGATTAAAGCGACACTGTTTCTCTCCTCTGGGAGCTTCCAACCTAGTGGGAAAGACAAACATACAGAGACCACATGTTATGCCTGGAATTACAGTTAAGTGCCAAGAGCAAAATAAAATCAAAGTACAGCTCTGCTTGGCTGGGCCTGGCTACAGCAATTCAAAATCTACTAAAACGCAGACTGTTAGCAAAGTCAAATTATCTTTTGTCCTTGAAATGCAAGTAACTGGCTGGATGTGGGATTTTTCCTTCTTTTTAATACTTTTCTGTTCTTTGTTAAATTTCTAAAATAAGCATGTTTAGTTTTTTTGCATTCATTATAAAAGCAAGTGGGAGTCTGAAGAGGAAAATGTATACTTTTTTTTGGCAATAGTTATAATAATGTTAACAAAAGCAAATACTTCCTTAGTGGTTACTATGGTACCAGGTACTGTCCTAAGTGCTTTTATATATCAACTCATTTAATCCTCACAACCACCCTATGAGAGAGGAACTACTATTAAATCCATTTTACAGGCCGGGCGCCGTGGCTCACGCCTGTAATCCTAGCACTCTGGGAAGCTGAGGCAGGAGGATCACTTGAGATCAGGAGTTCGAGACCAGCCTGAGCAAGAGTGAGATCCCCTTCTCTACTAAAAATAGAAAGAAATTAGCCAGGAAACTAAAAATAGAAAAGAAAATTAGCGGGGTGTGGTGATGCATGCCTGTAGTCCCAGCTACTCAGGAGGCTGAGGCAGAAGGATCGATTGAGCCCAGGAGTTGGAGGTTGCTGTGAGCTAGGCTGACACCATGGCACTCTAGCCCGAGCAACAGAGCGAGAAAGTCTAAAAAAATAAATTTTAAAAAATCCATTTTACAGAGAAAGAAATTGAGGCACAGAGAAGTTAAGTAACTTGCCCAAGGTTACACAAGGAGTTAAGTGGCTGAGCAGGCTGGCTCCAGAGTTCAAGGTGTCTTATCTAGTGAACGTTAAGGAAGAATTTTTCCTCCTAAATTAATTTCCCAGATAACTGAAGCCTGTCATTCTGTCTTGGGATTGGGCTGGGGAAGAAACCGTTCCTGAGAGCAGGATAGAACAGGTGGGGAGATGCTGGGATTAAAAGGTTAGACTCAAATCTAGCTCAGCCACGTAGAGGAGACTTCTAGTATAGACCAGCGTTTCCAGCTGGCTGGCCGAGCCTGACCTTAAAGGGCTCAGCTGACCCTGGGAGGGAGCACGGGGAAGGAGTTGCAGCAGCGGGAGGTGAGGGGGCAGAGGATTCTGGAGAAAGGGATTGGGGGTTAGGGGCCAGGTTAGGGTTAGGGATTAGGGTTAGGGTTGGGGGTTAAGGTTAGGGGTTAGAGTTACATGTTAGGGTTGGGTTTGGGGTTGGGGTTAGGGAGCAGGGATTAGAGTTATGGGATAGCATTTGGGGTTAGGGGTGGGAGTAGAGTTTGGTGTTTGGGTTGGGGTTAAGGGTTTGAGTAACCATTAGGGTTAAGATTTAGGGTTAGTGTGAGGAGTTAGGATTTAAAGTTAGGTTTAGGGTTAAAGGTTAGGGATTACAGTTAGGAGTTATGGGCAGGGCAGGTAGTCAACACCCAGTTCTTTTGAGAGGCTAAAAGCTCTAGTCACTTGGCTGGGGTTTGGGAACGCACAGAATCTGGGAGAGTGATTTTCAAGGGCAAAGCAAGAACTCAGGCCCAGGAGGAGCTCTGGGTTACAGCCCAAATCAGGTCTCCCAGATAGAAATAGAGCAGGACCAAAGAAGACTCCTCACCACAGGAGCTGAGCTTGGGTTTGGGGAGGGAGCTATGACCAGGCAGTGCCTGGGCACAAGGGAGAAGTTCAGGAATCACAACTGGGACACACCCACAGTCAGGTGACCTGCTACAATAGTCACCTTGCAGGATGGGCCCTGGGAACTGAGGGCAGAGGTGAGCTACAGGGTGAGGTCTAGTGTACGTTTATGTAATTTAATTTTTAATAATGACCACGTTTAACAACTGACTTGCAAAATTCCTGACAATTTAACAGTCAGCTCTTGCAAGCTGTTGCAAGTCTGCTGTAGCGCACCACTGGTCTGAATCCCACAGCCAATCCTTCCTATGCTCTCCATGGCTGTCTCTACATCATTGAGGCTTCCGGTTTCACATGAATATCCAGGAGGGAATTGAGTTCTCAGGTGTCACCCATAGAGAAGGGAAACTTTAGAAGTATCTCAGTCACATTCCAATGATGGGCATTGGAACAGCTGTCCTACTGTTTAGTTAAAAAAAAAAAAAACCAAGCAGAGGAAATTCCCTTAGTATTGATATGTATGTAAATGCATGGTTCTTTTGGCTGTGAAGATGATGCTCTTATCATGGTGAAAGATGCATGCTGAAACCCCCTTCAGGGTACATTCACACACACACACACACACACACACACACACACACACACACCCTATTAGATACGTATTGTTGGGTGCTGCTTATACCTGTTATGTCTTCATACATGAGCCAGCTATTGCCACAATTACGATGTATAATAAAGCACCCTAAAACTCATTCGGTGTTTTAAAACAACAATCGTTTATTTTTGCTCATGCATCTGCAGATTGGCTTACCTAGGCTAGCCTTGAATGGGCTTGGTTCTAAGAAGCAGGTTGGATCTAGATATACTCCAGCTGTCTCTCATCCTCTTTGAACTAGTCATCTCCCTAGGCCATGTTCTGCTCACAACAATGGCATAGATACAAGAGAACAAGGCCAACTGCAAACGCACATTTCAGGCCACTGCTTGCATCACATCTACTGACATCCCATTGGCCAAAGCATGTCACAAAGCCAAGCCCAATATTAATGAGATGGGGAAATATAGTCTGCTTCTAGTGAGAGGGATTGCAAAGCCACAAGACAAAAGGTATGATGTAGGGAAGGGTGAAGAATTGAGGATAATAATGCAATCTACTACACTATGTGTTTATAAAACTGAATCACCCAGGAATCAGCTTTTGACCCTGAACTAACTGTTTAAATCTGTTGAATTAACAAGCTCTGGACTCTACAGGCAAAGAAGGAAGAGAATTGCTATTCTAACAATACCACAGGAGGTAACACAGCTCCTCAAATCCAGTATCTTAGAGTAAACTTTTCCCAGCTTTTTAAGGCTGTGCCATACCTGGGAATGTGTTGGAGTAGGCTCTTCCTCACTTTTCCATCATCGACCAGCTATTCACTGGTCTGGCTATTTTTCTGCCCATTTTCTCTGCTATGCTTACACACACCTGTCATCCGTCTTTCTCCATCCACTGTGGCTGCCACCACCTCTATCCCAAGGGGTAAAAGGAGAAAGCAGGAACTTCTAGGTACTGCAGTGTCCTGGTGTAATGGGCACACACAGGCTTAGCAGGCAGTCTGATCTGGGTTTGAAATCCCTACCTTTCACTGACAAACCATGTGAATTTGGAGAAGCTTCTCTGATGTTCAGTTGTCTCATTTACAAAGTGGAGATAATTGTGCATATTTCATAGGGTGCTGTGCGGTTTAAATAATCAAGGCTGTTAACACCTAACATGATGTGTCGCACATAGAAGGCACTTGATAAACGTTTTTGGTTGGGAGATAATGTCACCAAATGTGATCCTATCTTGGGTGGATTTTGAATCTAAATTGTAACCTCAAAACCTGTAGAAATGCATTAGACTGTAAGTTATTTTCTGGAAAAATGCTCATTGTCTTCCAGGAAGGTATAAGGTATCAGCCAGTGTCAAGATGAACTTGAACTGCCTGTGGAAAACTCAGAACTGGTTCCTCTGCACCTGGAGGCCACCCAAGCATCATTCCATCCCTATCCTGGTTCTCAGACTCTGCATCTTTCTTTCTGCCTGTAACTGGTTACTTCCACCCACAATACATACCCCTACCCACCACACCCATACATACACATCCTCTTCTGTAGATGGCTACATCTTCTACAAAATGGAGCACATTCTCTACCAAGACCCCTGAAAGGAATTCTGAGGGGTGATGACCTTTAAGGCTTAGAGTGAATCCTCACTGCCAAACCTGGAATTAACCCACCTTCCACTGCCTGTAGAGGTAATTGTGCCCTATTAAAATACAATGACAGTTGATTTGAAGCCAAGGGAGTGTGCTTGTTTGAAATAACCCTTGTCTGTCTATCTTACCCACAGTTGAACTCAATGAACACTTACAGGAAGTCTTCAAAGACAAAATTGGAGATACAAAGATTTCTCTTTGGGCATAGGGGTGAGAAAGATGGGAGTACTGAAGGAAGGTCGTTGGGCTTTTCAGAAGTGACAAACCCACTGGCAGGCAGAAAAAAGAACTGTGGTGAAGAATATTCTGCGAGTCTTCCCACTCTGATATTTCCTTCTGACCCTAGCTCCACCCCACTCATCCACTAAATAAAGGAGAGAAGTGTTGTAATTGGGTACCCAGTAAGCTTTTCTTCTTATTACTCCGTCGGCCAATTTATAATATGCAGAATTTGAAGGTTGCTGGCAGAGGGATGGGAAAATTTGCATAAGAAGGTCAAGGGCCTTCTGAAAGGAAAGGTACTGTCAGCACTGAGCCTTTTCCGTGAGATTCAGAGATGAAATCTGTTGAAATGGACCTGGACCACAGACAGCAAACACTGAGAGTAGAGAACAGCACCAGGGATCCTGCAATGCAGTTGCTATGAGGGTGGGGAGACTGGAGCAGTGGGCTGACTGCAGCTTTGAATCAGAAGCAATATTCCTAGGTCTGGAGTGTGTGGCACCAATGAACTTGTCCTAGTGCAGTCCTCGTGGGGACAGGCTTAACTTGGTAAATTGGCCATGTGGATGGGTCTAAAGAGCCCTGGCCACTGGATTTGTTCTTTTCACATAACATGGCTTCTTAGTCTACATCCCTTCTATGGCAGCTACAGTGGGGACAAGTGGTCTCATCAGTTGCAGTGTTCCCCTGCCATGGTGGTCTGGTGGCCAACTGGTGGTGATTGCAGTGTCAAGAGGGTGCTGTGAGTTTTGACTCCCACAAAGAGAGATGGGAATTTGCAGGCTGGGACACTAAAAATCTCAAGGGATTCTTATCATATAAGAGGATATCAAAAGAGAGGGAATAAATGGATTTCTACTAGTCTGGGCAGGCAATGTCTAAACATTGCATTCTGGACAATACTAGGGGGGCCTTCACTTGAACTGGAAACCAAAGTCTGAGTCCCATTTGCACAGTAATAAAGGACAAGAAAAAATCAATATGGAAATGTCTTTGTTGATATATTCTTGAATGCTAATGGAGTAGAGTATGGTAGAGGTCTCTAGATTTGACATACACCTTTATGTTATATTTTTTCAAAGTACAGAGATTTTGGGTTTTTTATAGTGATAAGAAACATAAAATTTACCATTTTAACCATTTTTAAGTGTACAGTTCAGTAGTATTCACATCATTGTGAAACATATCTCTGTAATTTTTCATCTTGCAAAACTGAAACTCTATACCAATTAGATAACTCCCCTTACCCTCTTACCCTAGTCCCTAGCTACTACCATTCTACTTTTTGTCTCTGTGAATTTAACTACTTTAGATACTCCATGCAAGTAGAATCATACAGTATTTATCTTTTTGTGACTGGCTTATTTCACTTAGCATAATGTCCTCAAGGTTCATCCATAGTATATCATGCGATAGGACTTCCTTCCTTTTTAAGGCATGATAATACTCCATATATATATGGAGACAGCTTTGGGTAGTATTGGTGTGTGTATATATATATATATGTATATATATATATATGTATACCAAGTTGATCCATTTATCCATTGATAGGCATTTGGGATGCTTCTACCTCCTGGCTATTGTGAATAGTGCTGCTATGAACATGGGTGTGAAAACAACTCTTTGAGACTCTGCTTTCTATTCTTTTGGCTAGAAGAAGTGGTATTGCTGGGTCATATGGTAGTTTTATTTTTAATTTTTTGAGGAACCTCAATACTATTTTCCATAGTGATTGCAACATTTTACAATCCTATGAACAGTATACAAGGAGTCCAATTTCTCCACATCCTCACCAACACTTGTTATTTTCTGTTTTTATTTTTGTTTTTTAATAATGTCCATCCTAATGGGTGTGAGATGATATCTCACTATGGTTTTGATTTGCATTTCTCTGATGATTTATAATGTTGAGCATCTTTTCATATGCTTGTTGCCCACTTGAATATCATCTTTGGAGAAATGTCTATTCAAGACCTTTGCCTACTTTTTAATCAGGTTATTTGATTTTTTTGTTGTTAAGTTGTAGGAGTTCTTTATATATTCTAGATATTAACCTTATTAGATATTTGATTTTCAAATACTTCCTCCCATTTCATGGGTTGTCTTTTCACTCTTTTGATTGTTTCCTTTGATGTGCAGAAGTTTTAAAGTTTGATATAGTCCCATTTGTCTATTTTGCTTTTGGTGCCTGTGCTTTTGGTGCCATATCCAAGAAATTCTTGCCAAATTTAATGTCATGAAGCTTTTCTACTATGTTTTCTTCTACCAAGTTCTATAGTTGGGGTCTTATGCTTAGGTCTTTAATCCATTTTGAGTTAATTTTTATATGCTATAAGATAAGGGTTCAACTTCATTCTTCTATATGTAAATATCCAGTTTTCCCAGCACCATTTGTTGAGGAGACTATCCTTTCCTCATTCAGTGATCTTGGCACCCTTGTCAAAGATCATTTGACCATAAATACATATTTCTGGGCTCTCTATTCTATTCCATTAGTCTACATGTCTCTTTATGCTAGTACCCCACTATTTTGATTACCGTCGCTTTAAATGTGAGTCATCCAAATTTGTTCTTCTTTTTCAAAATTGTTTTGGCTATTTGGGGCTCCTTGATCTTCCATATGAATTTTAGGATATTTTTCCATTTCTGCAAAAAATGCCATTGGGATTTAGATGGGGATTGCATTAACTTTGTAGATGGCTTTGGGTGGTATTGGTGTCTTAACAATATTAGGTCTTGCAATACATGAACTTGGAATATCTTTCCATTGATCTGTGTCTTCTCTAATTTCTTTCATCAATGTTTTATAGTTTTCAGTGTACAAGTCTTTCACCTCCTTGGTTAGATTTATTTCTAAGTATTTTATTGTTTTTGGTGTTATTATAAATGAAATTGTTTTTTAAATTCCCTTTTCATATTGTTTATTGTTAGCATATAGAAACACAACTGATTTTTGCATACTAATTTTGTATCCTGCAAATTTTCTGAATTCATTTATTAGTTCTAACAGATTTTTTTTTGTGTAGAATCTTTAGGGTTTTGGAGTACAGATTTTTAAAAAGGTAGTTTCAATATAAGAACAAAACATTAATGTATGATCGAAATTACGAGTCTCTAAATGATAGTTTCTAAATAGTGAAAGTAAGTAGAAACTTCACTAGAGGGGAAATTTTTCCAAATTCCAGTAACCCTGAAATTCACGGCACCATCTATTTTTCCTCTTGAGATAAAAAAAAGAGAATGGACTAATTGCATAATAGTTACCATTGTCCATTATATAATGGAAGGAAGTGGGCAGACTTTGTCAGTTAAGTCTGTTATAATACTCATGTGACATTTTTGTTTTCAATGACATTTCTATTCCCTTACCCTTCTAGAGAGATTTCTGATAACCATAAATAGTTTTTACCATGCCAGTGCAGGATATAAAACACTACATAAGGGATTCTGAAGATTTCTGATTACAGTAAATGGATTGTACATGGTGCTTCAGTCTCATAATTACAAAGTTCACAATAAGAGATGGTGGTACTAGTAAAGGAAAGGGTACCACTTTGAAGTTCCTCTTATAGGTCAGTGCCAGGCATCTTCTAATGGGGCTCTTAGACCCCCATGGAAGAAACAGCTAACTAGTCATTGCAAAGTAGGAATCTCTGTTTCAATAGATTCCTTGCCTATGAACATTCTTCAGCTGGGAGATTGTTGATGTTTTTTGAGGTAAATGCACATGTGGAGGAATTGAAAGCATTCTTACTTTGCTACAATTTGAAAGAATTGCTTTTACTTTGAAAAAAATATTCTGAGAAATTGATTCTCAATCTTTTGAGAATTATGGGAACATTATTGGGTTAATTGTAAATATATCCTCTTCTGAATCCATCAGAGTTCTTTGTTGCCAACATCAGAATCCACTCTCACTAGTTTAAGGGGTTTATTTAAGATATTAGATAGCTTTCAGAGTCTCTGGGCAGGCCGGAGAGCCAGGCTTGGAGGCTACACAGCCAGGCACAGCCCAGCCAGAGAAACAGGCAAAGCTCCTAACTGCTTCATGTGACAGTTCCAGAGGAACCTCCCTGCTTCAGTACTTATGACCCCAAATGCACTACTCAGCTCTGAGTCCCTGGCACCCGGCTCCATTTATCATCACTTAAAAAAATAAGTGGATTTGATTTGAAAATTTTACAACAGTTTCTGATATATAATGAGCTAAGAAATTCCCTTACTGATTGAGTCAGTTGGAATCAGGGCTTTCTGTTACTTGCAGCTAAAAATTATCCCAACTGGCAGCCATCCTGGCCCCTATCAGTTTCCCTTGGTAGGAGCCAGAGTTGAACGATACACCAAAGACCTCGTCCTAGAAGTTTTTTGGGCAAAGAGAGGGATGATAAGGAGCTCCCCAAAGGTACTGTGCCTGAGAGCCAATGAAATTCATCTTATAGGTTAGTGCCAGGCATGCCTAACTGGTTTGAGTTTGGGGTTGGTTTTGCCCACCCCTAGACAGAGGCTGCCCTGATACACTGCTCTCTGGGGGAAATAAAAGCTCAAGACTCGAACCCAAGCTGCCAAAGGAAAGGGCAAAGGATTGAAAATCACCTCGGAATTCATCCAAAGACAAATCAGAGGCATCACTTCCAGAGAAGAAGTGGCTGGCTATATACACTTTATTTTCTCTCTCTGGTTCTTCGTGTAATCACGGAAATGATGATTTAGGTAATTTAAAAAACAAGTACCACATTCATCTGTTAATCTAACTATGAAAACATTCAATCTAACACGACTCACCACCTTGGAAAGAGAAGGGGAATTAGACTCCAAACTTCAGACTTCCAAGTCAGGCATCTGTGCCCTATTGTGTGTTTGTGGAAATCAAGTTTAGGTTAAGAGTAATTTAGTTATTCATCTGTGATGTCTGTGGAAGTTTCACAAATGGAAACATCTCCCTTGCTGGCCAGGACTTGCTGGCCAGTCAAATCATAGACATTTGTGGGGGAGTACCTGGTACCTGGTAACACACTACTCCAGTAAATGATGAAATCTGCCGCCATTTAACCGAACAGCCCTCATTTCTACTGGGATCAGAGATGACTGCCTTTCATTCGCTTCCTAAAAGCACAGAAAATGAATTATATTTGAGTGGCAATCATGAAGGCGCACTGCGTAGATATCCCTCCAAGAAAGAACTTGATGCTCAGCTGCAAGAGTGCAGTTAGCTGTTAGCACTTTCGGCCAACGACAGGGCATGGTGCGGGGACTAGGGCCTGGACATCTCTGCCCAACACGGGACTCCTGTCACGGGCAGTCCTTGTTCTGGAGCTCCCTGTGGGGCTGGCCGAGACTGTGCCAGAGCTGCCTCATGATCTGAAGCTTTCCCCACCCAGTTCTGCCTTCCGACCCCACACACACATTTTCTTTTGTGGGCACCAGAGCTGTATCATGGTCTGAAGATTTTCCTTGCATGATCTGGCTTCTTTCTCATCTATTTTTCACAGATGTTGCTCTCCCTCTCCCCAAATAGATCTGTTGTGCTCCTAAGTCTGTCTCATCATCTGCTTTCCCGAGGTCCCAACTGACATAATTTGTATTATCTATCTTCTCCTCGTTTCCAGGAAAAGAAGAGATTTTTCCCATTCCCTCACATCATGATAGCAAACTGAATTTTTTTTTTATTCCTCAAAATGTAACTATTCCTTTGTCCCTTCGTTTCAAGGAGCGCAAAGGTCTGGGTTCACTTCTTTTCTCTGTATCTCAAGTTCTGTAAAGCAGAGCCCAAATGCCCACCTTGGGTTTTGTTGTGAAATATTATTTGATACTGCTTTGACAAGGTATGACACTGAAAAAAGTTGTTGCTCAGAAATCTGGTGTGTTCAGTCAGTTAAGACAGCCCGGCTGGGCCATCATCTACTCTTGGAGTCACAGAATTTCACTGCCAGAGAGACCTGAGAATTTTTTTTAGTGGTTTTTACTTTCTTCGGGTTTCAGAGCCCACAAAGAAAGCCACACACTCTCTCCAGTCAAGTTTCAGTTCAGTCACCTTCAGTGCACCATCCGGGGACCCCAGATTAGACAGCCCACATTCCAGCCAAGTCAATCCCTCATTTTCAAGAGGAGGAATAGAGACTTAACAGGCTAAGAAGACCTGTGCAAGGTCTTCTAACTCCCGGGCCAGTATGGAGGGGTAAGCTGGAGAGGGGGTGGGTCTGCTCCAGTCTGTCCGGCTGGGTTGAATTTAAAAGACATTGTTTGTGGACACAGATATCATCGCTGCACTCCCTTTGCTACTTCGTTACTGGGAGGATGAACCTTACGGACGCTCTCCTATATTAGCCTGACCTTAACTAACTCTAAGACCTTGGGACATCATGCAACCTTTCTAGCTTCAGTAGCCTCACCTCTAAAATCCCTGAGGAATTGAACTTGAGCCTAATAATAAACTATATTTACTGACTGTTAAGTGCTTCATATGCGCTGTCTCACAACCACATTATGAAGCAGATACTTTCATTAGTTCCATCTTATGGGTGAAGAAAACTGAGCCTAAAGGGGTTCAGAACCTTGTCCAAGGGGGTAAAAGTCAGAGCTTCCACTTGAGAGGGAGCACTGGCTAACTCCAGGACACTTGCTCTTAAACCCTGCCTCTCCATCCTTGCAGAAAATTCCAGCTTTAATACTCTATTATTCTGTGATTCAAGCTTGATACTTCAGTGGGAAGTGAGTGCCCTGTTTGTTCCTGTAAGAATTATAATTGCCCCCTGAACTGCAACTCTTTCTGGTCTTGGCCCAATGTGGTGTAATGACACCTGTCCCCTGTTTAACAGGGAAGAACGTGAGGCTTAATGAAGTGATGACTGGTAAGTGTTTTGAGTCTGTTTAATAAAAGCTTGGTCTTTGTGGGCTTCCATATGGAAAAAGAATGATTTTTAATAAGAGTGAGAAACCGATGAGCCCTCAATGGCGAGAAGCATTTTGTTTTTAGATGGCTGTCTTTCAAACCAAGGGATATCATTTTGTTTAATGATTTCCAACCTGAATAAGCAGTAAAACAAGTGAGCCTCAAAATCAGTTAGTCAACCAAAAGGCAAACATTTTTGTAACCAGGAGATAGCAGAGCTTTACAGACTTTAAACAATGTAATCTGAGAGTACCCCCTGCCATCTTACCAACTGGCAGCATAAAATATGTGGGTTTTAATCATTACACTGCGATAGTCTGAACAGCCAGCTGATACGAAGCTTAAATCCAGTTTGTTCCCAGGGAAAAAAATAAGCTTAGAACCATGTGGTGTGTTTATTTTATTTATGTGTTTTCAAATCAACTGCAAGGGATTAAGAATTCAAACACTATAAACGTCGCAGTCAAGTAATACCCTCTCCTAAAAATGATGTGCTAAGCCCACTGGAAGATACAAAGAGGGCCGGTGGAAGAGAAGTCAAGTGCAGGGGCCTGCCTTCCAGCAGTTCTCATGCTCAAAAGAGTCAACAACATACACTGCGGTATAGACCCTGGTCTACTAACAACCAACGCTGTTCCTCTCTGGATCTTTCATTGCTTGAGACATTTTGACACTTCCTCTGCCCCAATCTCCATTGGGTCTTTTCCTTCAGAACCTTATCCGTAATTTTTCATCATTTTTTGTTAATGTCTCCCTCTCCGACTATACCATCAACTCCATGTAGTAGACCCAGTACCTAATGCAGAGTCTGGCATAGAGTTAAGTGTTCAGTAAATACTTGTGGATTTGTGTGTTTTCATGGGGGATGGGGAAGAATGGGTGAGAATTGAAAAAGCAATTTTAATAGAATTTAAAATTTTCTGTCATCTTTCTGATCTCTTCATAAAAGTGCATGTTACCCAGCCAGATTTTGATTCTAGAAATTTGTGCTGCAGGAGTCTGCATGACTTCTGGGGATGATCTGAGAAAGTTCGGGACATGTGCTCAGTGCCTCCTTTATCAACACTGCACTCTTGGCATGAGGTAAGCCTTTAGCACAATTGGCAAGTCTGCAAAGTTTGTCTTCTCAAGGTCATGGGTAGATGGTATAGTGGCAAAAAAGTGGGATTTTGAGTCAGAAAGGTCTCAGCTCAAATCCCAGTCCCACTATTTCTTTACTGGCCGTGTGGTTTTAGGCTATCATGGTGGCCATGAAAGTGTGCCACTCAGACTGCCTACTCCAGGAGCATAACTGACTGATGGCCCAGCTCCTGCCTCTCTGGGTCCACAATTGCATTTGCACCCAGGTCGTGCTTCCCATGGGCTGCTCTCAGCCAAGAACTGAGCACAGTCTGGGCTCAGGGCACTAGTACAAGCTATTCCTGGGAGATATGAGATTCTTCCAACAGGTCACTTTGGCTCAACGCTTGGCTGAGACTTTTCTACAGCTGGTTGCAGGCCCAGACTCTTCCTTCCTAGTCCTGCTTCCTTCCCTCTCTCCTCCGCGGGGACTGGAATCTGATATCAGATGGCATCGCCATCTGAAGATGCTTCTGCATCCCCCTGCTCTCTCAGTCTCAGCTCTTCATAGACAGTTCCCCTACATCTCTCACGTGTCTGATCCCGTCTGGGCCTCTGCTTCTTGGAGGACCTGATGCATTAACACAGCTAGTCACCTAACCTCTCTGTGATTCAATTTCCTCACCTGTTAAACGGAGATAACACAGCCTACCTTTAAGGTTGCAGCAAGGATCAACATAAATAACTTCAGGAAAGTGTCTCACACCCTGCCACACAAAAGCTATTATTAATTTTCAGCTTTTTGCCTCCATATTGCCCATTCCTGCCCCTTCCCACTGACATGCTGTCTCTGTTAAAGTATCTCATAGCTCTTCCCTGCAGGTCCCAAGGTATCAATTAGCTTGAGCCCTCCGCCACATTCACCTATGTTAATATACTAATGATAGCAGCATTTTAACATAGGTCCTCTGTGCGATAACCCATAAGGCATTCTAATGATGGAACCACTTAAGTAAATCAGGAAATGGTGGCATATCTTTGGCACCCTCCTAAGTCTACTTTCTGCCTCTCTTTCTGTTCCTATCCCCTTAGTGGTGGCAGGAACGGCCGTCAGTTGTCTCTTTCCTGCCCCCAACAAAAACCTCTTGTCAGGGGAACATACCAGTTGGGACTCCTTGTATTCTACTGCTTCTAGCTTCCTAGTCCTCCTGCCCATAGTATGAACCTCACCTGGGCAGCTGGGAGTCTGCTGCCTCTCCACCCTGCTCTGGACCTTCCTTTGAAGCACTCCATACCCAAGTGGCAGTCCTTCCCTTGTAGACAGGGCCCAAAGCTCTACTCTTTGCACAAAAGTGGTTGACCAAATAGAGTGGGGCTTGTTCATCTCCCCCGACCCCAGCACATGCTTCAAGCATAATACGTAGAAGGAGCTGTTTGGTAGACAGATAGCCTTGGTATAGTCAGGTGGTGGGCAAAGTGCACCCCATCTGCTGGTGCTGGAGCCCCTCAAACTGTCTCCTTTGCTGCCCAGACCTCTCTGGGCTGGCCCACAGCAAGTCATAAATGGCCCAATCCTCTAGGACAGACCTGGTGTTAATTTAATTTGACTTCTGAATGAGAGCTAAAGTGGGAGTCTTGCCCTCATTTCTAACTGAACTGAACTTTCTGAACCTTTTGGAAGCTCTCTGAGAACCCCCAACTCTACCCTTTCCTTTCAGTATTTTCTATTGCAGTGTTACATGTTAGAGCCCCAAGCAACAGTTTACAAAAACCACCTTCCTGCTTCTAGCCCGATAGCCCAGGAGCTCCTTTAGAATGTACTGGAAGTACCATGGGATGGCTCCAAAGAATGCAGAAGAGGCTGACTGGGGTGTTTTTCCGCCTTTGATAATGCACTATCTCTAAGGCCTTCAGGACCCTTATCCCCTGCCCATGGGTTGACAAGTAAAAAGTGAAAAAACAAAGAATAATGAGACAGAGAGTAAATGCTGCTTATTGTAAAAATTTGAACCATACACAACTCCAGGTAGCAGACATTGTGGACACCCCACCCATATCCCTTGGTCCTCACCATTCCCATGCACATCAGTACCCTCCTTCTCCAAGGCCCTGGGGCTATCAGTCTGAGAGCTTTCTTGGGCCTGCACAAGGCAGGATGGGAAGTAATTGCCCCAGAAGTGGTTCTTGACCAACGATGGCAGAAGTTGGTGTGAAGCTGCTCCATTTTCCTTTACCCTGGGGTGGGACAACTCCGAGGTAGGTTCCACACCATTTCCCAGTTGGCCCAGTTGCCCACAGTGGTAACCTGCTCACTAACACATCCTGTATTGGTTTCTTCCCTTCCCTGCTTCACGTCCCCACTTCCCTCCTAGTGACCAGTGGGACCATCTCCCAATTAAACCATTTGCATCAAATCCTTATCTCTAAGTCTGCTTCTATGGGAACCCAACCTAGGACACCCTGTGTACTAACAATGATCATCAGAGAATGCACTATTCTCTGAAGAAAAGCCTTCTCCTTGCTGTAAGCAATGAACTCCAAATTTTTTGCTTGTGTACATTCATAAGTACTCCCCCATTATATGCATACTTATTTGTAAATGGTATACAGGTTGAGTGTCCCTTATTGGATTTCATATTTTTTTGGAAAATGAGATATCTTGGGGATGGGACTCAAGTCTAAACATGGAATTCATTTATGTCTTGTATATACCTTATACACATAGCCTGAAGGTAATTGTATACAATATTTTTAATAATTTTGTGCATGAAACAAAGTTTTGACTGTGTTTTGACTGTGGCCTGTCACATGAGGTCAGGTGTGGAATTTTCCACTCGTGGCATCATGCAAGCTATATATCCATATTTCCAACAGGCACCTGAATAATTTTGAATTCCTTGAACAATCTTTTTTCAGATCTGAAAAGACGGTCATTTTTTTTTTTCTGTAAAGGTTTTGTTATGCACAGAGCGGGGAAGGGCTGGGTCCTTGCCAGCCACTTTCCTGATGGTGGCCAGAACGTTGCTCAGCTCCTCTCACTTTGTCTTGGCACAAATGTGGGTTCCCACCCTTTTCTTGATGAACTTGTCCTTGGAGACCTTTAGCAGCTTTATAGCATACCGCGTGTACATGGCAAAGCCACTACCTCTCAGATCATGTCCCGCATGGACTTGGTGCTCTTGGTGAGGTGGCAGTGGCTGTGCCTTGGCTCCCTCACATTCTTGGTCACCCTGTGTCCTCGCTGAGGCCCATGGCCACGGGGTAGCACAGAGCCTTGGCTTCTGTGCTGGAAGGGTAGACGATCATTGTTTTGACTTAACTGTGATGGGCAAAGAATGTGCTAGAAGGAGGAAAAATGCAACATTTGCTGCATTGTCAAAAGGAGAAATCTAACATTTTCTGGTTGTTTGATTCTTCTTGTCTTATCAATATTATTTTCTTTCTTTTTTTTTTTTTTTTTGAGACAGAGTCTGGCTCTGTTGCCCTGGCTAGAGTGCCGTGGCATCAGCCTAGCTCACAGCAACCTCAAACTCCTGGGCTCAAACGATCCTCCTGCCTCAGCCTCCCGAGTAGCTGGGACTACAGGCATGCGCCACCATGCCTGGCTAATTTTTTCTATACATTTTTAGTTGTCCAGCT
>CAUYSK010077967.1:0-79208 GCA_963575035.1 Avahi laniger | reverse complement strand
CTCGGTACCCTCGCCCTCAGTGCCAGGACCTGGACTCGGCACCCTCGCCCTCAGTGCCAGGGAGTGGACTCGGTACCCTCGCCCTCAGTGCCAGGACCTGGACTCGGTACCCTCGCCCTCAGTGCCAGGACCTGGACTCGGTACGCTCGCCCTCAGTGCCAGGGAGTGGAGTCGGTACCCTCGCCCTCAGTGCCAGGGAGTGGACTCGGTACGCTCGCCCTCAGTGCCAGGGAATGGACTGTGTACCCTCGCCCTCAGTGCCAGGGAATGGACTGAGTACCCTCGCCCTCAGTGCCAGGGAATGGACTGTGTACCCTCGCCCTCAGTGCCAGGAACTGGCACATGACGGGTTTCCAATAAATTCGAGTTCGGTGAATGAGTGAGGCAATGACCTCATCCAGCCATTCAGGATTACAAATGAGGACGTGAGCTCCGAGATGGACGGGCCTTAGTCAGGGCTGCACGGCAGGTGTGGCGTAGGGCCAGGACTCGCCCCCGTCTCCCAGATCCTACTCTGTGCTTCCCCCTGCATCTTACTGTCTCTCTTCAATTGTGAGCTGGAGTTGGGTGTGTGTCTCGAGGGATCATTTTGGTCTTCGTCTTGGGGGAGGAAGCCTGAGTGCCTAGCAGGTGCCAGACGGGCTCTGGCAGGGTGAGCTGCACACACCGCTGGGCATGTTCGCTTCGCCCCGGGCTTGGCCTGGTCCACTGGGTGAGCCCACATGGTGCCAAGTCCTTGCAGGCCACCCCGTAGCCTCACACCTGCTCCAGTTTGAATGTGGGGAGCAGTCGACAGCATGGACATGCTTGCAGGCCAGGGTCTCTGCACGTTTCAGAAATACAACCTGGGGAGAGCCGGGCCTTTGTCATCTGGGACACGTATGGGGTGTTCACCCTGCAGGTGGCCGGACCTCAGGTTTCCTGGAGCCTCCCCATTCCCTGAGTGACGGCAGGGAAGGAATGAATCACAGCGTAACATTTGTTTCCAGAGTAGGAAACTGAGGCTTGGAGAGATGAGCCTCCTGCTCAGTCTGATCATGTCTGAAGTCATGTCCCCTGATTGTGGAGGTTATCACCCAACTCTGACATAGAGGGACCGTGCCTGGCATCAAGGGCCCTCATCGGGAGTGGGCATGGGGGTGGATTCGGCCACCACAGGTGGGGATCAAGAGCAAGGGGCCCTGCAAGGGTGGTCCTCTGGGTCATCTGAGCAGGGACATCCCACAGTGGCCAGGGTGGGAGGTGCCCGGGGTGACCACAGGCTAAGGCAGCATGGCAGGTGCCCAGCCACATGGGACGCTGGAACCCAAGGGGACTGGCAGGGCTTCCCACAGGGCCCAGTGGGAATCCCACTGCCCGCCTGGGCTCAGGGTGGGACCCCAAGTTGGCTGTTAGGAGCACCTGGCTCCAAGCTGGGTGCAGGGTTGGAAGCAGCCGGGCAGCCAGGGGTGGGAGGCTTGGCCTGGTATGTGGACTCCTGTGTGAAGCGTCTGGAAGGGCACAGTGGGGGACTGTGATGACAATCCACCACCCTGCATGGGCCTGGCACTGAGCAGATGCTCCGTAAGTCACCGAGGCCACCGGGGCAGGTCCTGGCCGTGCACCTGCCATCCACGGAGAGGCCTCCTACCCAGAGCCTTCTTCTCTTTCTCCAGCGGCACTGGGGAAACTGAGGCCCCTGGACAGCTCTGGGGTCTTTTTCTCCCCTTTCATGGCATTTGTCAGGGCCCTGGGGGCCGGCTGACTGGGATGGAGGGGACATGGAACCCAGCAGGGGTTTGGCGTTTCTTCTGCTTCGGGCAATTTAAGTCTGATTTTTGTGTTATTTTAACAGGACTTTTGGTAATGAATTTTTTATTAGCAGGGAGGCCCAACACTGGTGAGTGGTCTCCTTGGGAAAGCCTAATGATTTCATCAGGTAAATATTTAAAATCTGATGCAGCCAATCAGAGCTGTTGTCAAGAAGCACCCCCGTGTCCCCGCCGACGGCCCGTGAAGGGTGCGCAGCCTCACTTGTGCCTCCTTGCCCTTGCTCCGCCCGTTCCCGGAAGCTCTGGCTTCCGAGGCCATGTCTCTTGTCTCCAGGAGGAAGCACAGTCTGGGCACCGGCGTGGCGCCACCTTGCTGGCTTGAGTCGAGGCCCCTTTCTTCCATCGTGTGCTGTGCACAGGCCCCACACTGTGGCACTGCAGTCACCTTGGGAAGAACCTCTGATCCCTGCGTATCCTGTCCTGGTCCGAGTCCCTCAGGGGCCAGAGGGTAGGGCCCTGCAGACTGGCCAGGGCAGCAGCAAAGAGCCAATGGGGACAGGACACATGCACCTCGATCTGAGCACTGACCTTGGCCATATCACCCCGTGGAAAGGCAAGAAGACCTGATTTCTAGTCAGGTAACCTCTGCAGAAGCAGCAGAGTGCGTCTGGGAGCTCTCACACACCAGAGCAGGGAGGAGCACACACTCATCGAATACGGGGCCCCCCTGACCTGGGCTGGAGAAGCCAAAGGGGAGAGAGAGAGAGAGGAGGACAGCACGGTGGCATCTCTGAAACTGGGGGCTGGTCCCTACTGCATGACGATTGCTGGGGCTCTGGGCTGGAAATCTGAACCCCAAAGTAGTTGAGACTCAGACTCGACCTCATCCATCGGCCAAACCATCGGTTTCCTCCTTTGACATGACTGGGAAGATTTGTCGATGATGATATTTGGCACTTCTTATATTTCATAAAATATCACGTGGCTTTGATCAATGTTTTGTTTATCCTTGTATTTTATTTCCAAACAACATGAAGTGATAGGAAAATGCACATATGCTCAAGGAGGAAAACCCACATTGTGCTGACAACACCCGGTCTGTTGTGTATGCAAGTCCAGCTAGTGGTTTGTTTGTTTGTCTGCATAATTCTGGATTTGGAGGAGGAGCCCTGGGCCACCTCTGCCTGAGTACCCCCCACCCGCCACCCTAGGCTGGAGCCCCAGAGCCAGACTAGTGACAGGGTCCTCCTCCCTGCCCCTTCGCCAGTCCGAGTCTTAGGTTAACCCCTTCATGCCCCTCTGGTTTATGGCGTCCCCAGCTCTCCCTGCCTCAGGACACATCCCTCTGGCTTAAGTGATCTTAGAACCTCTTGGGACAAGTAACTGATACAGTCTCTATTGGTCGGAGGAGGGTACCTGCTCTAACAAACATCCCCCCAAAGGTAACAGCTTAGCACTATAAATGTTTGGTTCTTTATTCATGTAGTCAACCAGAATGGAGGGGCCTAGTGGGGTGGGTCTCCTGCAGGAGGGCGGTGACATGCAGCCCCGGTGCCCTCACTTTGATTCTCTGCCATGCCCTGGGTCCTGGGAGTCCTCTTTTCCTCCATGTGGATGGGAAGGAGAGTGTGTGGAGGGCCTTGGAGGCTTGTCACAGGGAGCCAAAGATCAAATGGATGGCAGCTGTGAAGCCCAGGGCTGGAAGCTCAGGGCTAAATGCTGAAAATATAAGCTTGACTTCAAGGGCGCCGGGGAAGTGTTCTCGCTGTGAGCCCAAGAGGAAAAGGCCTTTGAATACGTAGCACTTCTTTGCTTCCAGTCTATTCTTCCTGCCTGAGTGAGACTGAGAAATCAAGGACTATTGGGCTGCGGGTCAGCGGGCTAGAGGTGGACTCCACCTTGCCCCGCCCACTCCTGACCGCACCTTCTTCCACCTCCCAGTGCTTTCTGGGTCCAGCCTCTCTGGTCTTCTTTCTGTCCTTTGAGCCACCCTAGCTTGTTGCTGCCTCAGGGCCTTTGCACTGGCTGTTCCCCTGCCTGGAACACTGTTCCCCAGTCTTCCCACGGCTGGCCCCTTCCTATAGGTCTAGGTTACGCCTTTTCAGAGAGGGCTTTTTCCCCAGACAGTCCAGAGCAGACCTGCCCTGCCCTCAGGGCCACTCATCCACGAGGGCTCCCCCTTCCCTGCTGTGTGATAAAAACATTTTGCTTATTTATTTGGCTTGTTTTCTGTGGCGACCCCTGTGTCAGTCGGCTGGGGCTACTGTGAGAAAATACAGACAGGGCGGCTTAAACAACAGGCCTTTATTTCTCACAGTTCTGGAGGCTGGAGGTCCAAGCGGATTCCCCGTTTCTGGAGGGGCTCTCTGTCTGGCTTGCAGGTGGCCGTCTTCTCGCTGCGCCCTCCACGGCTTCCCCCGTGGCTGTGTGGAGAGAGCGCTCCCCTTCCTCTTTTTATAAAAGCGCCCGTCCCAGCGTGAGGACCCCACCCCCGTGCCCTGGCTCAGACCCGATTGTCTCTAAAGTGCTCACCTCCAGATGCTTCACGTGGGGATCAGGGCTTCCCCATGCGCGTGGGGGGACACGATCAGCCCGCAGCAGCCCCTCTGGTGCCGTAATGGTACGTGCTCCCTGCAGGCGGGGGCGGCTGTGCGGCTCAAAGCTCTGTTCAGGGCACACCAGGCGCCTGGCGCGCAGTGAGTGTTTGTGTGTCAGGGGATGGTCCTGGGGTCTCTGAAGAGGGCTCCAGGACTGTTCTGCTGATCGGCCAGGCTCGTCCTGAGGTGACGGGCCTCCACCTGCTCTGCCCACCCTGTGCCAAACGCTCTGCCAGACGTTTTACACTTTTTACACCCATCATCTGGTCTCATCTTCCCAAAACACTGAGAAGAAGGTGCTCTGAGCCCCATTTTTGAGATGTAGAAAGTGGGGTGCAGGGAGGGCCTGCAGCTAGCCTTGAAGCCTGTCCCCACTCGCCACGGCCCAGGGTCTGGCTGGAGACTTACGGGGCCCAGATGGTGCCACTGCGCTCCTTCTTCCGTGAGCCACCCTGGGCATGCGCGTACTCTCCCCATCTTGGATGTCTCTAGTGTGTGTTGTGACACTTGCCCCTGGGACTCGGGAAGGGCCAGCTCGGCCTTTGCTCTTTTATTTGAAAAACCCGATTAAGAAATAGAACATGACCAGACTGGCATGACTGTGCGTTCCTAATCCCAGATGCGAGGATTTGCATTTTTGTGACGAAGGGGAAGGGGACAGCAGAGGACAGACTCACAGGTGCTGGCAGTTTGTTTAAAACCTGGCTGGCGGGGACATTTGTGGAGAGGTCCCCACTCTGGGGGACAGGGCGGTTGGCTAATGCCGAGCTCTGGGGGGGACTTGGCTCATGTGTGGGGGGTGAGGAGGGCTGATTGCACACGTCAAGCGCGAGTAATTGCTGATCTTCGCCAGTGCTAATGATGACAATTTTGTCCTTCCAGGGTGATTTAACTTTCTGGTGGCCCAGGTTTTTAGAAAGATTCCTTGAGATAATACCAGCTCTTTGGGGGAAACAGAAGTCAAATTCCTGTCTTGGTATGGAGGGAGAGGTTTCATGTGGGTGTGATTCCTGCCACACACTCACTCCGGGCCGTGCCTGGCGGAGGGAAGGGGTGGGGATTTCTTGTTTAAAGGGGGTGAGGAACCTCCGGCCTTGGGGCCACACGTGTGGCCTTCTGGTCCTTGAGTGCGGCCTTTCGGCCAAATCCAAATTTTACAGAACAATCCTTTTAATTCTGTGAAGTTTGGATTTGGTCGAGGGGCTGCACTCGGGGATCTGGGGACCACGTGTGGCCTTGGGGCCACAGGTTCCCCACTCCTAGGCCTTCTTCCCCCACCGTCCTACCTTTGGGGATGGGCGGGCCCATCTGCGCACACTCCTCTCTGTGAGCAGGGTTCTGCCTGTCAGGACACGGTTCACATTAAAAGTAACAGAGGAATGTGGTCCCTCTGCTTACCCACCATTTAAAGGTGGGCCACTGGGATTCCGCCCGCCTCCGCGCAGGCTTCCTCCTGAAAATATTTGTGTACCCCTGTTCCCGAGGAGGGGAGCGGCCTCTTTTCATCAGAGAGAAAATAATACGCCATCTCATTGATGTGGAATCCATTTCCTTAGGAAGAGTCGTAAAGAATTATTTTTACTTACCACGAGTGCAATTTCAGGTCCACCCAGAGGGAATGCGTGGCCCTGGCACGGTGAGGAGGCCAGCAGTTTAACCTAGTGAAGAAGGCGGCCACAGATGAGTGTTTGCCAGGTACCTGCTGTGTGCCAGGCACTGGTCTGGAGCTTTATCGAAGTCATCTCTCATCCTGACCACAGCCTCCTGGGTTGCTGTCGTAGTACAATGAGCCCCATTTTACAGATGAGGAAACTGAGGCTCAGGGAGGTTAACACGAGTTTCCAAAGTCGAAATCCTGAGAGGTTGGTATTCTTGTCATTGTGATTATAATTGTTCCATTTTTCAGAGGAGGAGTTGAGACACAGAGAGCGCTGAGCTTGCTGGGCCCACGTGCCAGTAAAATCATGCCTCTGGGCTCACTCTTTGCAGTGTGGACTCTCAATTTAATTTCCAACCACGTAAGAATTGGGCCTGTAGACCTCTATGCATTGGCCCAATCCTCCAAGTAGCACTTGCATTTGTGAAGCCGCAGATGTCGCCTCAGTCAGACCATTCACCGAGTGCAGGGATAAGACTGAAAACAGTGAAATTAATTTTTTTAAAAACAACTTTTGGAAAGTATCGAGGTTTTCTTCGTGGGCAATCTTGGAGGACTATCCCATGGGCAATAGAAAGATGGTTTATTTTGCTTTAAAAGTTAGCACTATATTTTTAATCACGTTGTTTAGGTCTTCCAGGTCCTTATGTGTTTTCTCTTTTCTTCATCCGTCACGGTCTGAAAGCTGCAACGCGAGGGGTTCCGCTGCTGGTGCCTCTTTCTCTTTCTTCTTGCCTCTGTCCCGGTTTCTGCTCAGTGAACGCTGATGCTGTGTTACTGTGGTGACAAAATGTTCTTAACGTCACATCTTCCCTGTGGTCTTACCATTAGCACATGAACTGCATTTACCCAGCGCCTACTGGCGCTAGACATGGGGCCAGACGCTTATTTTCTGCATGTGAAAACAGTAGGTGCTCACTGCAGAACATTTGGAACATGCACAAAAATATGCAACATAAAGTAGATGCCCCCTACGTCCCAGTCCTGCAAGGTGGATGTCAACTCTGGAGGGTGATGTTCCTGAGACCAGACAAATTATGGGCTTTTTCAAGCCAGTGGCCAGGACGTGGCAGGGTTGGCACTGCCCCAGGATTTAGGAAATACTGTGGACTCAGGCCTTGGCTAGTTGGAGCGTCAGAGCTCTGGGGCTGCTCTGCCCACACACGAGGAGGCCCTGGCTCGGGGCTCAGCTCTGCTCTGTGAAAGTGTTTTCGTCATCGCCGTGTAGGATGACATTACTCACGGTGCCGGCGTTTCTCACGGGAGGTCAGCGCAGGACAGATGTGCAAACGCGAGGTCCGCAGGCCACATCTGGGCCACGTGCTGCCCGTTAGCCATGTGTGGTGCTTCAGACCTTTTACCCTGTAGGCTGCTGGAGCTGCCATGACACAGTGCCACAGACCGGGTGGCTTAAGCGCCAGAAATGTGTTTTCTCACAGCTTTGGAGGCTGGAAGTCTCAGACGGAGGTGTCGGCAGGGCCAGTTTCCCTGAGGCCTCTCTTCTTGTCTTATCCCTGTGTTCTCACAGGGTCGTCCCTTGTGTGTGTCTGTGTCCTGATCTCTCATGAGGACACTGGTCAGGTTGGATCAGGGCCCCACCCCAATGACATCATTTTACTTCGGTTAGTTCTAGAAAGACCCTGTCTCCAAATACAGTTGCATTCTGAGGTCCGAGGGGTTAGGACTTCAACCGTAAATTTTGGGGGGAAACACAGCAGTTCCACCCATAACAATTGCCAACTTTTAAAAAGCGGGAGTTTTGCTTTGGAATCTGGACTTCAGGATTCTCTTAAAAATTGGGAGGTCCAGCCATGTTGGGTGTCACCTCCCGTGGCAACAGTCAGCCGGCCTGTGTCCCAGACACCTCTCCTGTGGTGTCTTCCTGTCCCCAGATGCACTACTGCTCGTGGCCTTTGGGGCACTGATTGAGGACGCAGGCTCCGGGTCTGACAGATCTGGAGTCAAATCCTGGCTGTCCCACGGCCCCCACTGGGTGACCTTAGTGAGTTCTAGAACCTCCGGGAGCCTCTGTAGCTGCATCGATCAAGTCATGTTATCTCCACCTGTGGGGCTGTGGTGGGGACCATGCGCGCTGAGGCTTGGTGAGCACAGAATGTGCCTGGGACATAGCCAGCACTCGGTGGCCGTCGCCGTTGTTACCGATAATAATATGTCCAGTGCCGGTGCAGGAGTCAAAGCTCAGACGCAAGGTGCCCCACTGAAGAGTCCTCCGCTGCAAACGCACATGTCGGGACTTCGTTTTACCCACAGTTGCCATGTTCTGCAACCCCAGGTAATTTATCTTTAGGAAAAGCCACCCGTAAATGTGCTCAGGGAAGCCGCTGTTTGTTTAATTGGCTTTTTGTAAGCAGGGGCCGTGGCAGGGTCTAAAAATACCCAGGCCGACTTCCTCGTCTGCACTCCTGCTTCCAAAGGGCCACAGGCCCGGGTGGGAGACCCCGACTGCGGCAGCGCTGCGGTCTGTCTTCGACCTTTGCCAGCCGCTGCGAGAGCATCATTCTTTGAAGATGAATTTATTTTTCTGCTAAATGTATTCCATTTGGTGGCCGTAGGCATTAATGTAGCTGGGATTAAAATCAGGTCAACAGGACCGAAATAAATAGCACTTTAACCCGAAGGGGCTGCCTTGGCCAAGAAGCAGCTCTTCTGATGTCAAGGTGGTGTCCCCAAGTGACTCGCGCTGCAGCAGGTGGCCAAGCAACAGGCGAGGAGGGCCAGTCTGGGCCACAGGAGGGTCTGCTGTTGTGTGTCACTGGGAAAGGGGCCAAATAACAATAGTAACAGAGTAGCAGCAGGAGAGGGAGAGGTCATTTTGAGAGCTCAGTACAGCCATTGTACTAAAATAGTTACATGCTTTATTCTAGTTAATCCTTATATTTTGTATTGTTTTAACTAATGTCCCATGAGATGGATAACTCTCTTTTTAATATTGCTACCCTTGATTGAATGTTAATTACCGTAGATCTGTCTGCCCTCTACCTGACAGAATACTAGGCAACTCTTTTCTGCATGAGCTTATACAATCCTTATAACATTATTGCACTATTGTTGAGGTAACAATAATACCATCTTACTCACTTTGCAGATAAGGAAACCGGGGCTCTGAGAGGTGAGGTGGCATGCCCCAAATTTTGCAGCAGGACAGTAGCAGGGATTTCTACTCTAATTAGGAGACAAGCCCAGGGCTCGGCCCATGCTGGCTCCTGCCCGGCGGTCCTCGAGTCGGGCTGCTGGACCCCCTTGCAATTCCGAGCTCCCTGGAGCTTCTGCAACAGCCAGCGGCTTCGAGGAACTCCTTCCATTTCTTTCTGCTTAGTGTTTTATGAACCTCTTGGCGGGGGCCTCCTCCTCCCACTTCTTGTCTTCCCCACGTATCCACCGTCAGTAGCTTCGTTATTTAGTGAACAAAATACATAATTTGGAAGTAACTTCATTATGCTTAATTGTACCACATAGATGCCAAGTGGATTTTAAAAATGACAATCGCTTATGAGTTTCTTCATGAAAGTATTGTCAACATTGTCAGCACGATGACTTTGACAATGAGCCCGTGTCCCTGGTGACTGCTCCCCCGTTAACGTCGCCCTCGTCAGGAAGGAGAGAGGCAGGCAGGGGGAGCCGACTTGGTGTTAGCGTGTTCCTTGGAAAGCGAATGCCTGCAGCTGTGGCCCAGATTGGCAGCTCCTCCTCAGGAGCACGACTGGGCCGCTGGGCCTGGGGCAGAGACAAAGCATCTGCGCTGCCCAACGCAGGCTGGACGGTATAATAGCCCCAGTGTCCGCTGCCTCTGTTATCGTAACCCTGGAGTCAGTGATTGTGAATAGCATTATTTCATAAAGGGAAAGGTAGGACCTGACTCCCACACAGTAGGAGACATGCCCGCGTGGAGAGCGGGGGTGTTGGGGCCGGGAGGGCTGGAGCCCCCGCTGCAGGCATCGGTAAGTCTTTTATTAACCTGACCTTCACACGGCAGCCAAGGAAGGAAAGAGGAACAGGAGAACATCCCAGGTGGAATGCTAATGCCTGAAACACGCGCCAGGCCTCAGGTGCTCGGAGACGCTTCCAAGGCAGCCCCGGGTGGGCACAGAGCACAGCCAGAAGCCGGGCCGTGGCCTTACCCTGGGAGGGGCTGCTCATGTCTCTCTTGTGAGAAGAGAATGGGCTGAGCAGCCCATCTTCACCTTTCCAAGAGGTGGAGGGCAGGTAAAGGGCTGCAGACTTGGAGCCAGGAAGCCGGGATCTGTCCTCACCTCTGGGACTGGCTGTGTGGTCTTGGGTTAGGGAGACTGAGTATGGAAGGGCAGAGGGAACAGCCCCTGCAAAGCTAGTGGTCTATGGGAGATCAAGATGGCAATAAGGGATCTGAGGTGAAGCAAATTCATCCTTAAATCTCCACAGCAGCTGGTCACCCTCTGAATGCCCACCTGAGCCAGGCACAGTCAGGAGTTCTGGTGTTTTCCTACATGAGCGGTAAGGAATGGGCATCCCCACTTGCTAGAGCCCTGCACACTGTATCCCACCTCACCCTCACACCTCTGCCAAGTGGCTAATTTTACCTGCCTAGCGTGGAATCTCAGACCCTGATCCTAGGCTCTAGAAAAGCCACCACTAGCATTTTCTGCTTTATTTGGCTTTTCAAGAGAAATCCATTGATAGGCACTCACTGAGCTGGTATTATGTGCACCGGATCTGCTCCCAGGCTTCTGAGGCAAGTGTGTGCTGGGGGCCAAGACCCCAGGCAGAGGGCCCTGTCCCTGAGAGGCTGTGGTTCCAGGTGGAAGCTGGCCAAGAAGGCTGACCTTGCCCATGGCTATCACTATCACCACATCCACCACCACCACCATCACCAACACCATCATCATCACCACCATCACCATCATCATCATCACCACCATCATCACCACCATCATCACCACCATCACCACCACCATCACCATCATCACTATCACCACCATCACCACCAGCACCACAATAACCATCATCACCATCACCACCACCACTACAACCATCACCCATCACCACTATCACCACCATCACCACCACCACCATCATCACCATCACCATCACCATCATCACCACCATCATCACCACCACCATCACTACCACCACCACCACCACCGCTATCACCATCATCACCACCATCATCACCACCACCACCATCACCACCATCACCGCCAACACCACCACCACCACCATCATCATCACCACCATCATCACTATCACCATCATCACCACCATCACCACCACCACCACCACCACTATCACCATCACCACCATCATCACCATCATCATCATCACCACCATCATCACCACCACCATCACCATCACCACTATCACCACCACCATCATCATCATCACCACCATCATCACTATCACCACCACCACCACCACCCCCATCACTGCTATCACCACCATCACCATCACCACCATCATCACCATCACCATCACCACCACCACCTTCACCACCACCATCACCACCTTCACCACCACCATCACCACCTTCACCACCACCACCTTCACCACCACCATCACCACCACCACCACCACCACACTATCACCATCATCACCACCATCACCACCATCACCATCACCACCGTCATCACCATCACTATCATCACCACCACCACCTTCACCACCACCATCACCACCACCATCACCACCACCATCACCACCACAATCACCATCACCATCACCACTATCACCACCATCACCACCACCACCATCATCACTATCACCACCATCACCATCACTATCACTACCACCATCATCACCACCACTGTCACCATTGTCACCACCATCAACATGATCCGAGAAGCCTTATGCACAGACTGTGTATTAGAATCCAGGTCCAGCCCAGGCCTTGTTGGCAGCAGGTGCCAGTGTAGCCCAGGTGGTGTGAGGTGAGCTGAATCTATCCTGGGCAGCTTGTTTTCCACACAAGGTGTTCTGGGTTGTTTTTACACAAGGGAACGCACCTGTCTTTGCAGGGACATTCTGTTCTTGTTTCTCTCAATGTGGTAAAAACAACGTAACTGACATTTTCTCTCTGGACTGGATACAGAGCCCTTGGAAGTCACAGCTTGTCAACAAGGCGTGCTGTAAGGTGGCAGCTGGCCGCTACCAGGCCACAGAGGGCTTCTGGTAGTGCGTGTGCCTGCAAGAGCTCCGTGCCCGGGCTGCTTCCTCCTCCTCGCCGGGACAGTGCACAGGGCCTTAGCCAAAGGGGCAGGACCACGGAAAGCTGCCTAGCAATGACATTCCTGTCCCACTGAGAATGGTGTTTGTTTAATCGCCTCTACAAAGCAGAGTGAATGTCAGGGGCAGGGAGTTGACACTGGCTTGAGCACCTACTGTGTGCCAGGAGCTGTTAGGGGACTTCACGTCAGCCTAGCTCTGAGGCTCCATTTCACGAAGACAAAGCTTCAGTTCCCGGCACTCGGGCGCTGCCTGAGTCCCACAGTGCGTAATGACAGGCCCGGTTCACAAAGCTTTTGTAATGATCCACACTTCTCGAGCTCCCTGGCGTGCCAGGTCCCACACAAAAGGAGTGTGTAGAGCCACCCTGCCTGGGTTCAGATCCCAGCTCCACCACGTTCCTGCTGGAAGCCACATGACCCTTCTGTGCCTCCAAGATCTCATCAGCAGAGTGGGGATAAGGCCAGCCGCTGCCTCGTAGAGTCACGGTGAGGCCCAAATGAGTCAATTCAGGTCTGTGCTGAGCGCAGCGGCCAGGACACTGCGAGTACTTGCGACCCCTAGCTGTGGTTTATGTTGTTGCAGCAGAGGTGAGAGATTAAGTGGGGGCCAGGCAGGGGCTGCGGGGGCTGCAGCAGGGAGAACAGAGGAAGGAGGGCCCAGGTGTCCCTGGGAGGACCAGGGAGAGGTGGCTGTGGTGGTCCAGGTGAGAGGGGCCAGAGGTGAAGAACCTGCTGGAGTGATGTTAGCAGAGCTGGAGGGAAGTAGGGGGTTCAGGGAATCAAGGAGGGCACGGGACTTGGGGATAACTTGGTGGGGGAGGGTGTGTGGCAGGGAGGCCCCTACCATTCTGTTTGGGGCCCCTGCACAGATGGGTGTAGGCTGATCAGGGGGCCAGGACGAGGACTAGGCTTTGGGCGTGTGGTGCAGTTTTTAGGAGTTCAGTTTGGATGTGGTGGTCCTTGGCTTTTAAATGTTTTTATGATCCACAACAATTTTTTCAAAAAGGATCTTAGGCAGAGCCTGACGTATAAAACAGAGGCAAGTGGGAGCTCTTGGACTGATGTGGAGTGAGAGACGCTGCCGGCCCGGCACAGGCGTTGGAGCAGAGCCCTGGGAACTTGTGTGTGCAGGCTTCGTGCAGCCGGAGCCCGGCGCACCTGCGGTTTAGGACCACGCCTCCCCCAGGGCTGCACTGGCGATAATAAACGACACGTGCATCATTTCGCTAAGACTCCCCAGGAGAGAAAACCAGTCACCTTCTTTGCAGAGTGTCACATACATTCACGGCCACTCCCGTCTGCGCCACTTGGCAGGGACGGGGAAGCCATGGCCAGGGCTGGTCTGTTTCCACTCTCATGGAGACAAAACACCCAAGAGAACAAGCCTGGGAGACAGTCAGTGTGGTTTGGCATTTCCAGGTACATGAAGCGGGCTCTCTGTCCCTTGTTTTTGTCACAGTGACATCGTCAGCACAGGCACCTCCGCTCTGTGCCAGGGAGAAATGCAGAAGGTTGGCCAGGGTGACAATGGAGTGGGCGCAGACTCCCCGAGCATCCCCGGTGCCCTCCTCCTCAGCATCTTCTGTCACCTTGCAGAAGGCTGCCACCCTTCCTTTCTTTCTCTCCTTCTCTTCCTCCCTCTCTCCCCTCCCCTGCCCTCCTTCTCTTCCCCTTTCTCTCCCTGCTCTCTCAATCCCACCACTGCCCCACTTTCTAGACCTGTGTGGACGGTAGTAACCACCCTGGGCCTCACCATGCGGCTGCAGCTGGGCAGGTCAGTGTTCCTGTCTCCCCCGCAGCCTGGAGGTTGGATCCTGCTCCCCTTGGCTCAGCACGGGCAGCGGTCCACAGGGTGGCCAGACCACTCCTTACAGGGCCTCCTGCAGCTCCCCCCCCAGCCTCTCCCCGCCTCTCCTCCCCTTGCCCTCTCCTCCAGATTCACCCCCCCCTTCCCCTCTCCAGCCTCATCAGCCTCGCTGGTTCTCTACCGTCTTCGTCTTCGCACTAGCTGTTCCCTCTGCCTGGGACCCCCTTCATCTAGAGAGCCACATGGCTGCTCCCAGTCTTCCTGCAGGTCTCAGCTCCTTGTCACCTCCTCTGGGAGTCCTTCGGTGTACCCTGCCCACGGTGGCTCCATGACATCCATGTGCTCACTGTATGTTTGTTGTCTGCTTCCCTGGGGCAGACAGCTCCCGGGGCAGGGACCTCCCTGCTTTGTCCTCTGCTGTGTCCCTGGCACAGAGCTGGGCGCGTTGTAGGTTCTCAGGAGATAGCTGTTGAATGAAGGCATTTCTTCATTGTTTGTTCAGTCATCGATTCTCCCAGGTGTATGGCGCACCGTCCCCAAGTAAGGACAGATGCAGTTTGCGCATCCAGGTTGCTAAGCCTGCTGCCACAGACGGTGCCCAGCCCTCTCCTGGCAGTAGCAGATGTTGGAATAGCCCCAGGGTCTACCCTTTCAGAGGAGTGGCAATAATCCTGAGTGTGTACAGAGAGCGATGTAAACTCGTAGTCAAACACGGTGGCGAAATGCAGGGTGTTGGACCCGACTACAGGGGCTTGAGTTTCGGTTCTGCCACTTGCTAACTGTGTGACCACGGGCAAGTTACTTAACCTCTCTGAGTGTCAAGTTCCCATCTATAAAGTGGGAAAAATCCTGTCTGTGCTGCAGTGTTGGGAACATTACACCGATCACTTCTATCAGGGTGGCTCACACAACTGACAGCGGGCTGGCTGCGGTGTGTCCCCAGAATGCACCCCGACGGCTTCCCTGGCTTTGGGGACTGGTTTCTGGCTGAGCATCTGCAGTGGAGGGACTTGTTCCGCGGAGAGCCACTGCCAGGCCCTGCGCCCTGAGCTCGCAGGAGTGGCGCTGGCCCTGACTCCTGCCGGGCACTGCTTATCGTGGGGCTGTGCACGTGTGCGCTGAACTCATGCAGTTCATTTTTAGGTAAGTTTGGGGGACTGGGAAAACAAAAAGAGACCAGTGAAAAAGAACGTGATGAAGCATAATGAAGACTTGGCGTGGGCCCAAACCCTGACCCCAGATCCCAGCCCAGGAGCGCAGGGTGGTGACAGACGCCCCACCCTTGTGCCTCCCCCGGGCCGGGCCGCGTGTCAGCCTGGATTTGCAGCTTTGCCTCTGAACGGCTGAGCTTCCCATGCTCCTAAGTCCTCAGCCTTGGGCTTCACGAGGCCGCGGGGGGTGCAGAGCTTCTTCACTACCCCGGGACCCTGTTTTCCACAGAGGGCTGCGACTGTCACCGCGCCACCCTGGGTTATGGGTCCATGCGCGGCAGCCGTGTGGGGAGGGGGAGGAACATTCCCGGGCCCTTTTCCAAAACAGGGCAGATTTCAGATGGGTGCAGCTCCTAGAAGGGCCTGCCCCAGTGAGGGCCACCCCCTGGTTCTTCAGATGGGCCGAGGCTTGGCCCCAAGTGGCTTGGTCCCTGGAAGCGGCTTCAAACTATAACATTGGCCAAGAGTCTCATGAAAACAATACACAAGTGAGTGCCCACCTGGGCCAGCCTCTGCCCCAGGTATGTGTCAACTCTGCTCATAGCCGCCCACTGGGCGCATGAGGAAACTGAGGCACAGAGAGAGCAGCACTTGCGCTAAACTACACCCACACGCTCCAGAGGCTTGGTTAGGGGCTGTGTCTGCCTGCGAGGTCGGATTTAAAATTTCTTCAAGGTGGAGAATGTAGCTGGGAGTGATCGAACTCTGAAACTCTGACATAGCAGGTTTGGGGACAGTGACTTGGGCCCCCAGCTTTGCCGAGTCCGTGTCAGCTTGTTGGCACATGGGGCTCTTGGCCACCCCTACTCTGGTTTGCCTTGCAGTTCCTCCCTCTCCGAGGGACATTCCCGCCTGGATCGTGCCAGCGCACCGTCAGCCGCCTCCCGTGTCCGCGCTGCGGGCAGCCCCCCAGCTGCTCACACGCATCAGCCCTTGCACGCTTTGGAGCGTCTGCCACAGGTCCTCCGCCACCGCGCCTTCCCACGCTCCCCCCAACCCAGAAGGCAGGAAACACAGGAGCTGTGTGAACTTAGGTAAATGAATCCCCCTCTAGGAGCCTCAGTTTCCTCATCATTAAAATTGGGATGATAGTATTACATTAACAATGAGCCACACAAGCGCTGGGAGAGCCGCAGCACGCCCGGGCTAGCAGTTCACAGCTCTGCGGTGTGTGCAGTGTCTACGTGCCCGGCCTGCCCGGCCTGCGCGGGTGCCCAGGGACCCCAGTCGCACTGTTCTGCTCAGTCCCTGGGCTCTTCCTGGGGAGACGTACCCTGAGAGGGCAGAGCCTTGCTCCAGGTCACCAGGCTGGCCGGGGCACTCAGGCTCCCTGAGCTCCAGCCCTAGGTCTGTTTACGAAACCAAAAGGGCTGCCGGACACCTGGGATTTCTGCAGTTTTTCTTGTTTGGGTGTCTGAGCCTGGGCAGAGGGAGAAGCGTGCTGGGCCCGGTCCTCTGCTCTGAGCTGCGCTTGGCTCTGCCTGCGAAGGAGGAGGGAAGTTTGTATTCAGAGGACAGCCCTGTCCCTCTGGGACAGTCATCAATACAGTTCTTGATAATTAGTTATAGCAAAGCTGAGAATAGAATCAACACCTTCGGTAATACTTTATTTAAAATTACGGTCCTTGGCAGCTTGGATGACTAATTTTTTATTGAAAAATTATACCTCAACACCATCAACGCCTTTCCAAAGAGAAATGAGGCTGCCCACCCCCATCACAGGGCCCCTCCCCCACGTGGCCCGTCCAGCCATGAGCGGGTGCTACTGCCTTTGGCCGGGTGTGGACCGACGCCTGGCGCCACCTCCCGCTGTCCATTCTCCAAGCTGCTCCCTGCTGCAGGCTCTCCCCACGCTGCTGCCCAGCCCTGGCCGCCGTCCTCTGTGCCTTGGTCCTGTGTGACGTTTCTCTGCAGAGGAGCTGGGTGTCTCCAGCAGGGCCCCCTCTGGCTGGCCCCTGCCGCTGCCTGGTCCCTGCCTTTGCACACACTGGATTGTATGCATCCTCTGCACACTATCTTCCTCTCCCACCTGCCCCGCAGGTGCCCCTCGACCCCCAGGCAGCTGCTGCTGCTGATTCTTCAAGACTCGCCCGAGAGTTCCCCTCCTCCAGGAACCTGCCCTGGACCCCATTCTAATGTGGGGCCCTCTGCTGGGCCTCGAAGCTCAGGGTGCAGCCTCATCTCCCTCTCCCTGCTCTGAGCCCCTGGAGGGCAGGGCCGAGTGTCTCCGCTGCCAAGTAGCAGCCGGCATTTGTGCAATGGATGCAGAACAAACGCTTCACGCGGAGAACTGGTACATGAGGTTGTCTGTCCGGAGGCAGGAGAGCGGGCCCACAGCGTCCCCTCTGACCCTTCGGCTGCATTCTTGCAGAGGTCTGCCTGCAGGATGCCCTGTGCCCAGGGTGGTGGCAGATCAGTCACCACTGCCAACTGAGAGCACATCTAAAGTGGCTCCACTGTGTCCTCCTTGAGAACCTCACCGTACTTCCCTGGTTTCCATGGCAATGTCAGTTTCCCATTCGACTTCTCCTCAGAGGGATTATAAATTCATTATTTCGTACTTAGGTCTTGCACTCCACCTTGTTCTGTTTCCAGATTTCGTTGTCTTGGTAGGACTCTATTCATTTACTATCTGACAGAGATAAAAATGAGTTGAGTCGGAACCTAGGTTCTTTCTTTCTCCCCGGGGCCCAGGGACTGCTGCATCCACAGAGGAGCCGGTACACCGTGAGATGCTGGCGGCTCAGAGCTCCCTGCGGTGCAGCGTGGGCTCCGGAACTGTGGGTTTTAATCACTTGTAGATGAGCTGGGCTGTCATATAGCCACCTACACAGAGACCGCAGGAGCCACGCGGAGGTGGGGCGGGTGCCGAGAGCTGCGCTTTGGTGTCAGCTCACTGTGGGTCCCTTAGCAGCTGCCTGGCCAGGCCTCTGACAGAGGATGTGTTAGGCTTCACCTCTCTGAACCTCAGTTTCCACATCTGTGAGCTTGCGGTGATGACAGCTCCTTGCTTAACTGTTGCGATGTCTACACAAGATGACATCCGGGCACCCCATGCAGGCGGCCCCTGGAAGGGCTGTGTCAGCTCTGGCAGGAAGCCTGTGGCCTGGCAGGGGAGGGAGGAACGGTGCCCAGTCCCGGCAGGTGGCCAAAGTAGAGGAGACAGGATGAGAGCAGGGTGGTGGCCTGGGCTGAGAGGGTGAACAAGATGGGGATTTGGAATAGTCAGTCTAGAAACAGGCAGGACATGGGTTCGTTTCACTGCAGACCTTGCTGGTGTGGGTCAGTTTGCTTTGGATTTGGGCACCCAGAAGCCAAAAAATGAGCAGAGGTATGTGAATCTGGTGTTTATAAGCTGGTGTTTGTAAGTCTGTGGTTCAATGCAATAATAATGTTAGTTTTTTTTTTTTAACAAAAAGTCAAGCTTATTGAGGTACAAATTACATGCAGAAAAATTCACTTTTAGGTATATTGTTCAATAAGCTTTGATAAATGCGTAGTCACGGAGCCAGAACCACAGTTGAGCTAAAGAACATTTCCACTGCCCCCGAAAGTTCCCTTGTGCCGGTCACTGCCCTCACCCCCAACCCTGGCAAGCCCTGCATCTGTTTTCCACCCGACAGTGTCGCCTTTCCCAGAGTGCCATGTAAATGGAGCCATGCGGCACACGCAGCCTCCTGAGCCTGGCTTCATCCGCGTGCCATAATCCTGCTGGGTCTGTCGTGGTGTTGTGTGTGTCAAAGCGTGTTCCTTGCCAGTGCCCAGTGGTCTGCCATTGTGTGGGCAGGCACACATTGTCTGTCTGTTCACCAGCTAAAGGCCGTCTTGGTAGTTTTCCATTTCTTTCCTATCACGAATAAGGCGCTATGAACGTTTTGTACAGGTCTTTGCGTGGATGTATGCTTTCATTCCTCTTACATGTATACCTAGCAATGAAATGGCTGGATCATATAAGTGTATGTTTAACTTAATAAGAAACTGCCAAGTTGTTTCCAAAGTGGCTGTACCATTTTATGTTCCCAACACCAAGGTATGAGAGTTCCAGTTGCTCCATGTCCGGTTAGCACTTGATATTGTCAACTTTTAAATTTTAGCCATTCTAATAAGTGTGTAATGATATCTCACTGTGATTTAATTTGCGTTTCCCTAATAACTAATGATATTGAGCATCTTTGCATGTGTATATTTGCCATCCACCTATTTTCTTTGGTAAAGCAAATATTCAAATTTTGGGGCCATTTTTAATGCATTGTTTGTCTTTGTTTTATTGAATTGTGACAACCCTTTATATATTCTGGATACAAATACTTTACTGGATGTGTACTTTGCAAGGATTTTCTCCCTGTCTGTGGCTTATATTTTCAATTTCTTAACAGTGTCATTAGAGTATAAGTTTTTAATATTGATGCATCCAATTTAGCTATACATTTTTATGGTCCATGTCTTTATGTCTTATCTAAAAATCTTTGTGTAACCCAAAGTCACAAAGCTTTTCTTCTATGTTTTCTTCTAGAGGTTTTATAGTTGCAGAGTATAAGTTTAGGTCTAGAATCCATTTCAAGGTGACTTTTGTCTATGCTGCAACGTAAGAATTGAGATTCTTTTTTTTGCAAAGAGTTGTTCAATTGATCATTAGCATTGGTGGAAGAGGCTATAATGACTAACTTTAAAGGAATAGAAAGGGGTAAGGGGGAATTTCTTGGGGAGGGATTGAGTTGGCCCAGCACGGCTTGTGGTGTGGAAATACTCTATCCCGAGCAAGAGAAGGAGAAAGACACGCAAAGCTGAGCTCTTACAGGCTCTGATCTGAATATGGCAAGCTCGTTTTAGGCAGATTTCTCCCATCGCAATGGGAATCGTTTGCCACATTGGCAGCAGCAATAAGGATGCCTCCCGGAGCCCTGGGCATTGGTTTCCCAGATGACGTGGCTTCACCTGTATGCTTTCTCCCTCTCCATTCACACCACCTGCCCAGATTCACCTTTGTCCGTGTCATGGCCAGACTCTACCCTCCCCGACCTGAAGCCAAGACTGGTTTCTTGGTGACTGCCAAGGGCCGGTCCCCTAGTTGCTGATCAGACCACATATTTGCAGAGTATATTCAGAGGTGGCCTGGGCAGTGTCTGTGACACCTCGCTGACAGGACACAGGCTCAGCATCCCATGTATCACCCGGCCCTGCAGCGGTTTGGTTCCTCCTTGCATCTCTGCCTGGGTACACAGTGGATGAGGGGAGGCCTTTCTACTGCAGGTGGCCCCGAGCCAGGCACACAGTCTGGACAGTGTCTTGTAGGCAGGGCCTGGAGCTGGGATCAGAGCTCACCTTACAGAGAGGACTTTGCCCTTTGGGGTGGGATTTTGTTCCAGACAAATCAACATTTGGATCCCCAAAGGGAAATGCCTGAGCAAATCCATTGATTGTCGGGGTTCTTGGCACAGCGATGAGGGAAGGGAATGTGCAGGGTAAATCATGCTGCCCTGGAGGAGGAAGGGGCTTGTACGAGTCCCCTGTGGCACCATGTCCAGGTTGTCCCCGAGTTCTGCTCCCTCCTGCCACTCTCCGTAAGGCAGAGCCCCCTGCTCTGACCAAGAGGAAAATCGGTCTCAGATGCGACTCCTAAGTCTTCTCCTACCCCCTGAGTCAAGCATAGAAATGCAGAATTATTGAATAAGGGTGTCGGGTATTAATATTGTGCCTCACTCCGATGATAAATGGAAAATTCCGGAATCATCAAGGACAGCTCCACAGGCCTGTGTCTCTGAGCATGAAAACTCTCATGCTGTCACCTCCTGTGCTGGCTGAGAGATCTCGGTTCATTGAGGCCTGCAGCATCTCGGGCTGTCAGTAGGACGCCGCTGTGGAATTTATGAAGCCAGATCGGGCGTGGCCGGAGCCAGCCAGTGAGAAGCCTCTTCTCATGTGCGTCCAGTCATGTGAGCCATGCTCGTGCGTGTGAGTGACATGCTGAACTGCACTACCTTGGTTTGCAGGGAGGGGCCTCTGAGGTCAGTCCAGGCTGCCCTGAACCCGCCCAGGCCAGCCTCGTGGAAGTGGCAATAGCAGCTGAAAACAAACAGCTCCCCGAACACGAGTGCACGTGCAGTGGTTGTATGCTTTCATTCCTCTTACGTGCATACCCAGCAGGGAAATGGCGGGGTCACGTAAGTGTGTTGAACTTACTAAGAAACCACCGAGCTGTTTCCAAAGTGGCTGTACCATTTTATATTCCCAGCACCAAGGCATGGGAGTTCCAGTTGCTCCGTGTCCTTGCCAGCACTTGATATTGCAAAAACGTCCCCCCGCCCAAACACCTGTTAGAAGTGACTCTGAAGATCACCGGCTGCTGGAACTGGTGTGTCTGCAGAGGCATGGACAGGGGCATGGACAGGGACAAGTGTCCCCGTGTGCGTCGAGTGGATGCGGCTCCTCCATCGTTCTTGTTCAGGGGCCTTTCTCTGTCACGCAGACACGTTTCCTTCTGGCTGATTTTCTGCACGTGTCTGTATGTCTACGTGCGTGTCTTTGTGGGTTTAAATGCAGGTACACACATGCACATTTTTTGAGAGTACAATGAAGTGATCATGACCGACATTGCAATTTAATTTAACGGGTAATTGAGCAGGTATTCATCCACTGGGTACCAGCTCTGCATGAGTGCTGGGGATATGACGAAGGTTTGTGCCCCCAGTTTATGGTCTCATGGAGGAAAGAGGCACAAAAACATGTATTTCGGTGTGCACATGACGTACAGGGAGGGCGTGCTGTGTATGCGATTCCAGTGTTGTGCCATGCTGTGCCATGAGTATTTTCTCAGATCATTGTTTGTCTTTTTCCCTGTGGCTTGTGTTTGCTGGTTGGATTAAAGGGTCATGCTGTAGTTTACGGAGCCATCCTGCAACAGGGGTTGTTTCTGGCCTGCTATAAATCAACGGTGACGATGCGCACAGACTCAGCTCTGTGTGTCGACAGGCAGGTGTGTCAGCCCAACCCCAGAGCTGGGATGTGATGTGGTGACAAGGCCAGACCCTCTGCCAAGGGTCTGATTCTAGCAGGAGCCACATGGCCGCGCTCTCAGCTGGATGGCGGTGGCATTTATCATGTCAGCTTCCCATCTGAAAGCCGGGACCACATTGTGATGCATGTTAAAACAGTTCTGCCAAATTTGCTCCGTCATTAACTTTCGATCACTGTTAATTTTAGACAGGGCTCTTGATTCAGGTTTTCTGTCTTTGTCAAGTTGATGGAGATGGCTCTGTTTTTAGCCCTGATGGGATGGCGGCGGGGCGCTCCTTCCCCCAAGATGACAAAATGCCCTCCGCCATGGCTGGTAATGAAATGCCAAGCTTGCGGTTTCACCAAACCAGCCCCAGAAGTTTACGTGGGGAGCCTGACTGGACAGGTCTGTTTAACAACAAGTCGTGCCGGCGAAGGGCAGCTTCTGTCTGATAGACCTAAGGCACAATTCAGCCATATGTTTGGGTCCCAGCGGAATTGCTCCCATCCTCGTCCTTTGGAGGAAGATACGTTGCGCTCACCCTGGGGAGATCTTTTAAATTAGATTTCAGCAATGAAGATCTTGTTTTTGTGTCCAGAAACTTAACCCTTCCGCCATTTTCTTCTTGCCAAATGAGTCGCAACAGACTCCATTTTTCATGAAGAAGGATATATTTTTTCCCTGTGCTTTTAGTTATAATTATACTAACCTGAACTATTTGGAGAAGCTGGGGCCACTTTTATTTGCTACAGGTGTATTTATATCACATATAAATGGGAGGGATGGTGTCTCTTCATGGCCATGAAGATGAAACCAATTTGCTCTCTGAAAGTCACCTTGAATGAAATTAATGTCTCTGTTGAAATTCGCTCGGTTGCGTCTTTACAGGCTAATGTGTATTGTTGGGGGTCCATTCAGACAGTTTAATGCACCTTATGGGGTGCCTCCCCTTGCCCACTGCAAAGAGAACACCTGTGTGCCAGGCTTTGCACACGGCTTCTTGATCTCCACCCCTCCCTGCGGCCACCTGCCCGCTTCGCTCACTCAGCCATGGGCAGGTCTGCCCCACCCAGGCCTGCACCGTTCTGGGACTCTTAATTAGAGGAAAGATCACATTTCCTCTTCTTGCCCCATTGTCCACCATGGGCACCTGCCGTTCTTGGCGTTTTTAATTGCCCTGGACTGAGACAGGTAGCAAAAGAGAGCCTCTTCTTGGATGCCCCTGAATTCTTCAGTATCATAACACACCCACTCTTGGCTTTATCTGTGTAATTTGTGTGCTGATCACATGCACGTAAAACAGATGTGGATGGTGACTGTGAGTTCCGCTGCCTCCCAGATCCTGTGCTTGGGACGGTGCCTGGGACACCAGGGTGGACAGTGGCAAACTCGAGCAGGGGCCAGCTCTGCATGCGGACTTACCTTACAAAGGAGGATTCTTCCAGAAAGTGCGTGTGTGCCGTGGTTTACTCCTTAACTTACTGGTTTGCAGTAGGTTCAGCAAGAGCTGGGCAAGCTGGGCCTTGAGTGGGCCTGAAGGAGGTCAGGGTCGCTGTCAGGTGGAGGCCCCAGGAGCAGACGCAGCCTGTGTGTCCCCAGTGGGCAGCGCTGGGATGGATGGGTAGGAGGGCAGGGGGACGCGCCCGGCTAAGCGCTCGAAGCGCCTCCGGGAGGTGGGGAGTGCCCATCCTGTGAGGTGTGCACACCAAAGGCGGTTTAGCCGCGATCATGGCGACGCACGGCTTAGGCTTCTGGGCTATGGCTGCGGTTCACATGGGATTCGTTTGCCCGCCAGACGCTCCTCACAACGAGCTTGCAGCTGCGATGCGTGTCTGTTGTGCAGACAGAAGGCCCGAGCATCGGAGAGCTGGGACACCTGCCCAGAGCCACGCGGCTGGAATGAGGCAGAAACTGCCGGACCCTGAGGCTTTGGGGATTCTTGAAGCAGGGCAAGGGACTCGCTAGAAATATGTTGCTTTGTGTGTAGGAGTTCTACCAAGACCGCTACAAAAGTTCTGTGTTAGCTTAGAAAACGTGCTGACGACAGCTGCAGACACTTGCTTCTTAGAAATTGCCAAAAGTTATTTTTAAAATGCTTTTCTTAAAATAGTTAATCTCAGACATTCAGAACATGAAAGTGATGATTTTTCTCCCCCTGGTCCCTGGCTGCCCCCTCCCCATTCTGCTTGCCCCGCTGCCCAGAGCCTGGCTGGGGAGAGGATTGGGAGAGTCATGGGCCCCCAGAGGTGTCTCAGCAACGGCCATTTCCGGAAACAGGGTGAGCACCCAGCAGTGTCCAGGGAAGTGGCCACTTGGAGAATCTCCCTCCAGCGACAACGGGCAGCAGTCTTGGAGGGGGCCTTGGTCGTGGCCGCTTGTGCGTGAGAAAGCCCAGAGAGGGTCTCATGGAGGCCACAGGTCGCCGTTGTCAGAGACGCATTCAGCACCAGCCTGGGATTTGGAGCTTAACCTGAGGGGATCTTGCCTGGGACCCGGGAGGGGTTTGGCTTTAAGCAAGGAGCATTCACAGGGGATGTACTGTTTTTGGTGAACCCCGGTTTTGCACAGAAGTTGAAGGTGCTGAGTCTTGCGAGCAATCTCACTGATGTCTCCTGCCATACTAGAGTTGCATCTGACAGGTAGTGAGCTCCCTGTCCCTAGACTCCCTGGGGGTAAAGAGGAAGCTGGTGCAGGCTCCTCTGAATTCAGAGAAGCAGGACGATTTCCACAGTGAGGAACTTCTACTGCTGGAGAGGGGCTAGGATGGGGCATGCGATGACCCTGAAGCTCAGGAAGAGGACATTGATCATGTTTCCATCGTCTTCTGCTGACGGTAAGGAAAATAGCTTGACCTGTGGCTGGCCTGCCTTTGATACCTCTCTGATTTCTTCTTAATATAGTCAGGGCAGGCCCTTGACCCTGAATTGTCTTAGGCAAACTATTGCTATTTATTTTTGTAGTTGCCACCTATGTATGATAAATAATGCTCATTTTTCCATTTATGGACAGTTGTAATCATGTGACAGTTTCTACCTGGTAGTCTTGGGGCAGGGACAGGGTGCGGACTTCAGCCTCCAGGCAGCGGGAGATGCTGACCGTGTTTGAGCTGGGGCCGACTTTGTTATCCTCCTTGCTGGTATTTATATAGCATTACTGGTTGTAAAGTGAGTCCCCAAGGGACATCTCCAGGCTGTCCCCAGATTTAATGGCCCTGTGAGGTGTGGAGACCAGGCCCCTCCAGAGGGACCCCAAGATTGGGTGGGATCCCTGAGCTGAGTTGGTGCCAGCCCTCCCTGCCTTGGAACTGGACAGGGCTTATTGGCCCCTTAGACTGGTTGGGTCCCAGACTGGTCTGTAAACCCTGAAATGGACGCAGTGGGGGAGGTTGCACCTGTATGTTCATTGCTTTCCTGAGGTTCTTAACAGGGTCCCCAGCCCCAGAAAATGTAAAAGTCCCTGTCCTGGGTCATGATTTCAGAGCCGGTGTGCAGGTCTAGAGCAGGGGAGGGGCTGTCTGAGGTCGAGGGAGAGAAGGGGCCCCATGTCCTGCAGGCACAGGCTCTGTGCCAAGCCTGTGAGACGTTGAGAGACACTCGAAACTGTTTTAATTTCCTTTACTATCAGAAGAAAAAAATGAACTTTAAGGTCAAGGAAATGTTTTGAGGTATATTGTGAAGATATTCTCTTTTCTGTACAAAGGCAGCCATAAAATATAACTTTTAATATTTTTTATGGAGGAAGGGGACCACGGAGTACTCGTGCACCCCAGGTGGCTGAGGGACAGATTCCGAAACAGACCAGCATGGCTTCATGACCGCCTGTCCACCTGCTTCCTCGAGAAGATTGATCAGTTGCAGAGCTCAGAGGGGCTCCTGGTGGCTTCTTCTTGAGTTGGTGTCTGAGTCCCCAGCCCCCTGCCATCCTGCCAGTCCTGAGACAGACTTTGGGGGCCAAGGGGCTTGTTCAGGGGCTGCCGTGGCCCAATCTGGGCCTTCCCAGTGGGATGCAGCCAAAGGCTTCCTCTGCCACCTCCTCCCCTGCAAGGGGCAGCGCATTTGCTCTGCGCCCGGCACCTCCGTGCTGACGGGCAGCGTTGCTTCCACAGGGAAACTCTCAGAGGTAACGAACATGTGGTTGTCTGGTGGGATTCAGGCAGGGAGGGGGAGGCCTGGGAGCCTGGGGAGGGATTTCTGTCTTAAAGACAGGGTCAGCAATTTCCACCCACCTCCAGGAGATATCCCAGGCACTTTTTATGTTGAAAGAGGCTCAGCACCAACAACATCACAGCTTATCCAATTCCCTTTTATTGCCATAAATAGATCTGAAAAATGCCAGCCCTTGTGTGGAAGCACAAGAGCATCAATCTCAATAGCAATGGCAAAAAAAAAAAAAACAAACCAAAAATCACCCAAAAAAGACTCTTACAATTTCATTAATCATTTTATTTACAGTGACTATTAAGAAGGAGGGACGGGTGAAATTAAAAGTCAGTCAGGTCATGAGAAATGGAGAGTAAATGCTATTTCCAAATGATAGCTGGGGTGGAAAAGTCTACCAAGACCCACCTATTAAAATACACATTATTATCCCTTAAACAGGTTTGATGTAAAAACGCAATTTTCCACAGATCAGTGACGTTCGCACATTTATTTTCTGCTGACAGATTTTGATTTATGGGGGCCTTTCCCAGCTCAGTTCTCAACTCTCTTTTTTTAAACAGCGGGTTTCATGCCTGGGAAAGGTGTGTGACTGATGGACTCTGGGCTCTGCCTGCTGCCTGGACAGCACGGCCCGCGGCGGGGCCCTCACGTCTTCCCCAGGCCAAACGTGGCAGGGGCGGCAGGGCCCCAGGAGCTGGGCTGCTGGTGGGGGCCCCAGCCCTGCTGGTTCCCAGCTGTGTCAGCTCTGGCAAGCTGAGCCTCAGTGACCTTGTCTGTGATATGGGCACATGCATGTATCAGTTTGCTCGGGCTGCCACAGCAAAGAATCGCAAAGCGAGTGGCTTCAACAGCAGGAATTAATTGCCTCACAGTTCTGGAGGCTGGAAGTCGAGCACAGGGCGCAGCAGGCAGGCTGGTTCCTGCTGAGGCTCCGCGGGAGAATTTGTTCCAGGCCCCTGTCCTGGCATTGGTGGCTCCCAGCTGCCTGGGGGCCCTTGGCTCGCGGCTGCATCGCTCCACTCTCTGCTCAGTGTGCACACGGCCGTCCCCTCTGTGTCTGTTATAAGGACGCCTGTCGTTGCATTTGCGGAACCAGGATGGGCTCGTCTCGAGATGCTAAACTTCATCATATCCGAAAAGACCCTTTTTTCAAATGAGGTCACATTCACAGGTTCTGGTTGGATGTATCTTTTTGGGGAGGCCACCATTGAACCCACGACATCCAGGGTCTGTGGGACCCCGGAGAAGCCACCAACCTTGAGTGGAGGTGGGGAGTGGGCTCCCCAAGTCTCCCCAGACAGGGGTGCCTGCAGTGAGTCCCCAGGAGGAGGGCATTTGCTGGGCGAGGGGAGGGACAGAGGGAACAGCCTGGCTGCCCCGCGGGCATGCAGCGGGCGGGCGGGGCACGTTCCAGGTGAGCCAGCGTCCTCACGCCTGCCTGGAGTGCTGTGGTCCGGTCCAGGCACACATTTGTCCCACAGACCTTCGCCGACTGCCTCCTGCAGAGGCGAGGACAGGAGACCCTGCCCGGCGGAGCCAGGGAGGGGCTGCGCGTGCTCCCTGCCCACGCGGTGGGTCACCCTGCGCTCTCTGCCGGGCCTGGAGCGGCAGGCCCAAGTCTGTGTGGTGGTTTTAGGCCTTGTGGGTAAATCACGCCCAGCGCAGCTTTTTGGTCAGACAAGGGCTCTCAGTGGAGGGGTGAAATATACTGCAGCGTGATCTGAAATTGGAACTATAAAACATCCTGTGCAAAGCCGACGGAAGGCCTAACAGGGAACCGCCAGCGGCTGTTCATTTTGTGGCGCGGCTCGGTGGTGGGGGTGAGCGTGGCATTTGCCAGGCAGCCCCCAGCGTGGCCCTGAGCCACGGACTGGCTCTCAGGGCAGGACCTTCGGTCTCCAGGGCTGGCCCAGCCCGTGTCAGCCACCGTCCAGCATTGGGGCCCAGGGGCCTGGCTTGTGCGTGGGTCCAGGGATGTGTCCCTTGAGACAGGAGAGGCTTTTTAAAGCCTGTTTGTGAGGCACGTCTGGAGGCTGAGGCATGAGTTGTGGTCGCAGCGGGAAGCTTACTTTGCCACCATCTGTCCCAGCTCTCCGGACAAAGGGCCTTCCTCCCAGCAGGCCCTACGGAGGCGGCTCCTTGGTGCTCGAGGCTGCACGCTGGAGTCAGGTGCCAGCCCAAGGCCCAGCCCTCACTTCTGAGCTGCGTGCCTGGGGCAGGCACCTCCCTGTCTGTGCCTCAGCTTCCCCCAAGTGGAACCAACGGCCCACGGGAGCATGGGCGGGTGGGAAGGTTAAACGAGGCGAGGCTCTGAAGTGCTCAGGTGGCTTAGGGCGGAGCGGCTCACACTGTCTCAACAAGACGGTGGCAAGAAAGAGGCCGGCATGGAGCAGGCGTGCCGGAGACACACTCCCCTCCTGTCTGCATTGCGCCCTCTGCAGGCCCTCTGCTCACGTGTCACACTTCATCCAGCCACCCTGGGGACACGGGATCCTCCCCAACCTCCCCACCGCATTGCAGACAAGGACATAGTGCCAGAGCGAGTGGAAGGCCACAGAGCAGTGAGCATTCCTGCATGGGTCCCGCTGGCTCTGAGGCTGTGTACCTTCTCCTGCAACAGACCTCCCCCTGGAGCTGGGCCTCGGGCAGAGCAGGGGACAGGGGCCGGGGGCCCAGGCTCAGAGACGAAGTACTCCAGCTCATGCCTGCTTTGGGAAAAGCAGGTGTAATCAAACGCCAGCACCCTGGGCTGGAGACAGCCCAGAAGGCTTCCTGGAGGAGGTGGTACCTAGGCTAGCCCAGTAAGAAGGTCTACCACTTGAGTGGGTGGAGAGGGGCAGGGCCTGTGCCAGGGGAGAAAGGAGGACAGGCTTACAGGTGGGCAGATGTGCCTCAGGTGGTGGAGAGGTGGGTTGATCATTGATTGATTTATTCATTCAACAAACATCTCATGGGTTATTTTACTATATACAATAGCATAGACTACACTAGACTGCTAAACATAGTGTTTCTCACATATGTCACAAAACAAGTTATACCAAACCTGCTAGATTGACTAGTTTCACAAAGAAACTATATAGAGTGGCAACACTAATCTCAACCCTAACTAACACTTACTCTGTCTCTTACAAAAACCTTAAACCTGTTCTTAACCTAATCTTAACCCAAAGTCTAAGACTAAGCATAACTCTAACTTTAGCATTCACTGTAAACCTAGCACGAACCCTGACATGAACTCTAGCCTTGTGCTCGCCCCTAAACCAAACCTAACCCTAACTCTAGTGTTAACTCTAATCTCTAGCCCTAACCTGAACGCTGACCTTAGCCTTCACCCAAACCTGACCTTGACGCCAACCCTAACCCTGAGTGGCTTGCTTCCTCTGGACACGCCACACGCCAAGCTCCCCTCCTCTTCACGTCAGCTCTGAGTGGCTGAGTGGCTTGCCCAGGCACACGCAGTGGGCACTTCGGAGGGCCAGGATTCAGACAGGGCTCCTGTGTGGAGATGCCCCGAGGCAGCGGGACGGCGGTGCTCATATGGGGGAAGGATTTGGCGGGCGGGGGACCCAGGCTGTCTTGCTCAGCTTCTGCAGATTCTTGGAGGGACAGGCTCTGTGCTCCCCGCAGCTTTGACAAGTACCCCTCAGGAGGGAGAGCCTTCCAGGGAGGCTTTGGGGGCACTTGTGGGCTCCAAGCTTGGAGCAGCGAGAAGGGCTCCGTGGGGCAGGCTCAGGGTGGGTGGCGCCTGGGGGGTTGGGCAGGAGCAGGAGTGAGCCTGGGTGGGGCTGGTGGCCTGAGCCGCAGCCCTGGTGTCTTCAGGGTGGGCAGTGGCATTGACCGAAGCCTTGTCCCTTGAAGAGCCAGCACCCTCTGTGTGGCTTTTTGAGCCTAATAAGATCCCCCCACCCCTCCCCTCAGTGGTGTTTAGCAGAGAGAAACAAGGTTCTTCTTGGTAAATAAATGCAGAATCAATTTCTCTTAAATGCGATTGAGTTCTTCATAGACGATGTCTCGGTGCAGTGGGGGCACCGGTGCGAGCCCAGCTGGCCTGGGATGACGAGGGGACTGCGGGAGGGGCCAGCAGGAAGCCCCTGGAGAGCTCCCCAGGGTGCTGTTCTAGAAAGAGCCACGGTCTTGGCCTCAAGCCGATGTGCTCTGAGCTCAGCTCTGCTGTCTCCGGAGAGGCTCTGTCTGATGGGGGAGGTGGGAGGACGGTGCCGTGGACAGCGAGTGTGCGTTCTCCCTGGCCCCCGTCTGCAGGCAGGAAAGCCTCGTTCCCTTCCATGGGGCCGACGCTCTGCCCTGTACCAGGAGTCAAAGGGTCTGCGTGAGCGTGGTCCTCATGCAGGGTGGACAGCTTGCGCCGTTTCCGTTCCCATGTGGAGGGGACACACTCCAGCTCCCCGCTTGGCCTCGGCCACCATCTCCTGGTCCAGCCCCAGTGCTCCCGAGGGAGCAGGGCTTCCCACCCAGCCAGCCCAGGCACCCCAGCTCGCTTAGGATCACATTTCTCAAGTGCCTTCTCTGGGGGAGAAAGGAAGAAGACATTTTTGAGTACCTACTGAATGCTTCCATCAGGATCTTGTCTTTTCCCTGCCATGAGAGCCAGCCCCATCAACGTGAAAATGAGCATCTTTCTCGAGTTTTGGAGGCCACAAGGGAGAAAGGCGGTGGCCAGATGCAAGTGCTGGTGAACCCCAGCCTCATCCATTTGACTGGTCACACACTGGAGTGGCTCTATTGCCTGCGGCACATACGTGTATGTGCACACATGCATGTACACACATGCACACACAGACACATGTGTATATGCACGAACACACAGATGCACGGACACACAGGCACACGCATGCAGACACAGATGCAGATGGAAATGTACACAGAGACATACATAGACATACATGCACACACATGTACGCATGCACACACAGAGACATGTGCACACAGAGACACACATGCACAGGCACACACAGGCATGCATGTATACATCACACACACATACACATAGTTACACACAGACACACACGTGCACATGCACAAGCACGTGTCCCTGATGTCTGCAGTTGGGAGACGAGCAGACGGTCTGCGGAAGCCTGCTCTGTGGTGCTCTGCGTCCTGGCTCCTAACCGTAGCAACCACAGTACTCGGAGGGTCAAAGTAAACCCCAGTGACCAGCTCAGCCCCAACACCCTTGTGGCTCCCCTTGCTGGAATCTTTAGCAGCAGAAGGATCGACCTGCATGGCTTGGCCGGATAAGAAAAGCCACCTGCATTCCTGGGCCTGCTGACGGGGAGGGGGAATGTCGGCTTTGGAAGGAGGCGTTTCTCTTACTTTATTTTAAAAATCTTTTTGGATTAGGTGATACAGTCAATGGTTCAAAATGATACAAATAGGGAAAAGTCTCTAGTTAAAGCCTCCTTTCCCTCCTGTTGTCTCTCCTCTCCTCCGCACACCCAAGACGATCAGGCATGACGGTTCCCGTGTCCTCCCAGCGTTCCGTCACGCATCTTCAGGTAGACATGCACACAGGTCCGTACCCACTGTCGTTTTTTTAAATTGAGATAAAATTCATCATTTTAGCCACTTAAAGGTGGCCTCTACCCCTCCCTTCTGCTAACGCTGGCGTGTGCCGCACGGTTCCTGCCGCTCATCGGCCCCTCCCGGGGGATCGTCCTCTGCCCTGCCGCTGCACCGCGTGCCCCCGGGGGGCAATTTCTCCAGACCCTGCTGGGGGCTGTGGCGGTTATTTCCGGTCTGTAGCTACTACAATCAGTGCTGCGGTGCACGACTGCGTCTGCCACATCCCGTGCACAGAGCATCAGAGGTGTCACTCCCTGGAAGCAGGAGTGCCAGGCCCGGGTGAACGGGCTTGCACTTTTGTTGGCTGTTCTGCATTTGCCCCCACTGTGGGTGGGTCACTGACGCCCCCACCAGCAGTGTGTCAGAGGGTCTTGGGAAGGGGCTCCTTCATGAGCAACTTTTGGTCTTGCCCGTCCCACCTGCCGCTCTTCCCCGGTCCCGGGAGCGTGGGAGCTTGCGTGGCAGATCTCCACCCGCGGCAGGGTGTTGGGGTGAGGTGGGCCTAGGATGAGTAGCTCTTCGGCTCCAGCTGTGGGGTGTAGAGCTACTGACTTGAAGCTTAAATTTGGCCAAGTCCTGCACAGTCCCTGGACAAGTGAGGACACTGAGGCCCAGAGGGGCCAAGTGACTCGGTCTACACCAGCAAGGCACATCGGAGGCTTCCAGCAGGCCGCTGCCCCCGGCCTCATTCATGGGGTTTCTTACACATTGCAGAGCCAACATCCACGCCTGGACAAGTGGGCAGGTGGGGTGGGGGTGGGACGGGCCTTCCCAGGAGCTGGCCTTGGCATTTCCGAGCCAGCGTGCACTTGCTAACCTCGCTTTCCCACGTGGCAGCCAATGGCTAAGTTCGGGAGACAGCAGCGATGGTGATGAAGGCCCACGAAGCCCATCGCCTCCTGGAGCGCACAGGGTGGTCAGGGAAGGCTTCCAGGAGGAAGTGGCCTTAGAATGAGCTGGAGGGAGACAGCGTGGAGGGGCAGAGAGTGAGAGCACAGGGATCCTCACATACAAAGGCCTGGGGTGACACAGGCGAGCTTGTGGCTGCGGGTGTGTGTTTGGATTCAGGTCTCCAAGGGAGGGTCAGTGGTGAGGATGAAGGGAACGGGGCTCTTGAGTGACAGGGGCAGCCCAGCTTCCTGGTGGGTTTAGCAGAGAGCGAGCAGCTACTTCTGAGGCAGCAGGTCTGGGGGGCCTGACCCGGGTCTGCGTTTTTGGGAGCTCCCGGGTAGCCTGTGCCACCCTGTAGGGAGGCGGCCCCCGGCCCCGTCACGCCCAGCCGGCTGTCCAGATTGGCCAGGAGGATGGCAGTGACTCAGGGGGCCTTTGGGGGGCTCGTGGCACAACCCTGAGTTCTCCCTTTGTACAATGGGCTGTTGATTTTGGAGTTCACAGTTAACTAGGTTCTTGCTGCTTTGTTGTTGCCGTTGTTATTATGTGGTGCCACGTGTTTATTGATTGACAACTGGATTGACCTGAGCGTTTCTTTCTTTCTGATTGTTCTTGGCCCTTGGAGGGCACACAGGCTGCTCAGGATCATCTCCCATCGGCAGTTCTGAAGGCTCAAGGCCCTAAATTAGGGGTGATGGGGATGTGCCTTGTTTCTCGTCCTACGACGGGCAGCACCAAGCGCCTGCATAGCGGGCGGGCCCCTCGTGCAGGGCAGGGCAGACCGGCTCAGCGCATCTCTCGGCAAAGGGCTTGCACCTCGAGCCTTCACTGCGCTGCTAAGTCGGACCCCCAGACAGTAACAGGGGAAGGGCTCAGGGTGTCACAGGATGTGCTGCGAACTTGCCCTCGCGGTGAATGGTAAACGCCACCCGGGGACTGTGGAGCAGCTGACCTGCTGGGTGGCGCCCTTACATCTGAGGAAGGATCCGGTGGACTGGCCCATACAGATGGCACATTGAAAACTCTTGGGATACATCATTCGGTTATTTGAAACTTGACAGTTTTCATGACAGTTCAGGGTCTTGCAACCATGGGCTCTGAGTTTTGGAAGGGAGCAGCTCCTTCATTGTATAGATGGGGAAACCGAGTCCCACTTGGGTTCAGAAATGTGCCAGGGGCGGCTCAGGGAGTGAGAGGTCAGCCTCGGCATCTGTGCTCCAATTTCTGGTGTAAATTTGTGTGGGTGACGGGGAAGAGGGGAGCATACACTTTAGCAGCCTTCTGAGGGCACGCTGGAAGTAGCTCCATTTCACAGATGAGGAAACTGAGGCACAGAGAGCTTAACTGACAGGCCCCGGGTCATGGCACGCTCCACACCCTCTTTGTTCTATGTGAGTGGGTTGAGGAGTGCCAGCTGCAACCTGGCGAGACAACGCCAAACTCCTGTTAATGCCGTTTGCGGTGAGGATGCTAACGACTCTGCCACGAGTCCCTCTGCGCCAGCCTCTCAGAGCGACACAGAGATTGTGCTCCTGAGGGCCCTCGGCCGGCTGGCCGTGGCTCCCTGCACCTGTGGAGCTGTCACCGAGAGCCCCTTATGGGAGCTCTGAGGTGCGGGCCCAGGGCCCTCACGTGCGTTTGACAGCTCACCGAGGGCAAACAGCCCCCTGCGCATCCGTGCGGGGCCTGGCATTGAATGCGCCGTGGGCCAGGGCAGCTGGGTTGACAGAGACTGACCCGCTGCCCGCCTGAGGGTCTCTCCACGAGCGCGTGGCCTGCAGGTTTCTCTTGCTCCTCAGCCACAGCCGCTCCTCGGTGAGGGAGCAGCGCTTCCCCGGAGTAAAGCCAGGGGCTGTGGGTTGGGGGCCCGGCCCTGGATGGGGACCTCTGGGGACCAGGGTCTGTCCCCACTGAAGCCGCTTCCCTCCTCTGATCCTCAGTTTTCCCTCTTCCAAAGTGAGCTCTGCTGTTGAGTCTGACACGCTGGCTTCCTTCCAGCCCTCCCTGGACCTCCCTCTGCCCTCACCAGGGAAGTGGGTGCCCTGCTGGGTAAGGACGTGGTGTCCAGCAGACATCCGCCCTCTAACCATCCGGGTTGGAGGAGTGTGGAAACAGGCCACCACCAGAGGAGCGGCACTGTCCCCAGGGCCAGTGGCATCACTGACAGAGTCCATTGCAAAGGGAAACATGGGGCCCTGGTTCAGACATTTCCAAGAACTCCAAGATGGTGACGGCAGAACATGAAACCGAGCTCAGGCCAAGCCCCTGGCCCTGGCTTCCTGGAGTGCTCCAGGTTGAGGCACACCTTGGTGGGCTCTTCCTGGGTTAAGGAGGGCGGGGCTGCATGCCCACCAAGTTCTAGAGCCCCCTCCCCTGAGGGAGGATTGCATAGCTGTGAGAGCTGTGGGTCTCCAGAACAGGGCGTGTTCAGAAGGGTGTCAGAAGGAGCAGGTGGCCCAGGTGTACAGGCTCTGCAGGGAATGCCCAGCTGTCGGGGGTTGCGGGGTTGGCTGGGGCAGGGCAGGAAGGACAGGTTCTGTTTCTTGTCTGCATCAGCTGCTGTGCAGGGTGCTCATTCATTTACTCAGGGGCTTGCACACTCATTCATTCACTCAGCAAAGGTGGTTTGAGATTCCTTTACATGCTAAGCTCTGGGGATTTTGGGTGGAGTGGAGTGGACTGAGTCCCTGGCTTCATGAAGATCATAGCCCAGCAGCCTCGGGGGTGGGTGGGTTTGGGAGTTCTGGAGTCTGAATTTCGACTGGGGTCCTGGGTTGGCTTTTCAAGGTGGGGGCTGCTGGGCTGCACCTGGGAGCTGCGCGTGCGGAGGAGTCCGAGCGTCTGCGTGTCCCGCGCCTGGAAGGCAGACGTCACGGAGGGGAGGGGGAACAGTGAAAAACAGACCCTGGACTTGGGCACCAGAGCTCTTGACTCTGCCGTGTGCAATGCCAAGTGGGTCATGCGGCAGCTCTGTGGCTCAGTTTCCCCAGGAGTGACGTGGGAGCAATAGTAGCTTCACCACCCATTGGGGCTGGGCTGAGTCAGCACAGAGTGGGCGCCCAGCACCCTGGCTCCCCACGAGCCCATATCCCGTGTTGGTAAAATGGGGACAGATCCTTGCACTGCCAGCCCCAGGGCCAGGAGGACCTGAAGTGAGAAGAAGAGACACAGGTGACGTGGGAGTCCTGAGGGGCCGTCGCAGCAACGACTGACCTCCGTGGCCTGTGCTCCCCTGGACAGTGGTAGCTCCCGTGTCCTTGTCTTCTGCTCGGACGTTCCCAGCCTCCGGGGAGGATTCCTGTGGGCTGTGGGCTCTGGCAGCCAGGATGGGAGGAGACCCTTGGCACCAGCTGGACCCTGCAGCCCTGACTCACATTCCTGATTTTTCCTCACTCAGATCAAAGAATCCCACAGCTATGGGAACACACCAGCGACTGGGAAAATTGTTCCTGGGATATCTCATTTCCAAAGCTGTTAGCTGAGGACCCAGAAGGGCACGTCATAATTTTTTGTTCTTTGAAACCACTTTTAATAGAAGTTTCTCCTGAAAACACAGGCTTTCAGCATGGCAGTGGAGAGCCCAAGCTCAAAGTCAAATTGCTTGGGATCAAATTCCACTCTGCCACTTACTGAATGTGTAGTTTTTGGAAAAATAAGCACTTTCTGCTTTAGTTTCTTCATCTGTAAAACAGGGCTAATACCTCGCAGTACTCCGAGGGCTGAGTGGGAGCTGACGCCGGCCGGTGTTAGCCACTATTTTCCTTAACAACAGTGCTTCCTGCGGCTTGGGGGCCACTTCTTGCTACTGAATATTTAATCTTCACCGTCACCTCAGTCAGGACACTGAGGTGCACCGAGGTTGCAGGGTTTGCTAGTAAGCGCAGAGCCAGGCACGGAACCCTGGTGGTCTGGCCCCAACTGGGGTCCTTCTCGCTGCCATCTGCAGAGTGAGGGACGGTAGGGGGACTGCCTTGCTGCCTGGCCCCTCCGGCACCAGCCCTTCTGGGTGACTCCTTGTTTCAGCCCTGGCCAAGGACAGGATCCCAAGCTCCCATTGGCTTAGCAGTTGGCATGAAGCCAGTGGAGCGATTCTGTGCCCCAGCAGGAAGAGTGGAGGGTGTGACTTGTGAATGCAGGACCAGAGCTGGGGGGTGGAGGCCCCGTGCCCTGGGCACTCGTCTCTGCTCGGCTTCTCTGTGTTGTTGTTACTTTGGGTAAAGCCCCCTGAGTTTCTTCCAACGAGTGGTTTGAGGGCTTGTTACAGGGCAGGGCTGTGCCCAGTGCTGGGGACATAAAACAAGTCTCCACCCTCAAAGGCTTGTCACCCAGGGGTGCAAACAGACCCTGGGAGCTGTGCAGGAGCTGGGGGGAGTAGGGAGGAGGCATTGAACCGGGCAGCAGGGGTCTGGGAGACTTCCTGAGGTAGTGTGGATCCCACTGAGTTCTGAAGGCTGAGCAGGAATTAACCAAGGAACTAGGGCTGGGATCAGGGAAGGGCATCCCAGGATGAGGAACAGCTTTGCGCAAAGGCCCGGAACGGCTGGGGTTAGAATGAGGGGTGGGCTCCAGTGAGGAATCTTCCCCTGTGAGAAGGGGAGGTGGAAGGGGTCTTGCTGGGTCCACATGCCCGCAGGAGTCCCTGGGAGACGGCGCTCAGCCTCCCGAAGTGTGGGTCCCTAACCAGAGCGGTCCACGGAAGGGCCACGTGCCCTGGAGGTGAGCCCCCTGTCCTGGAGGTGAGCTCCCCACCCTGGAGGTGAGCCCCCCGTCCTGGAGGTGAGCCCCCCGCCCTGGAGGTGAGCCCCCCGCCCTAGAGGTGAGCCCCCCACCCTGGAGGAGTGCCAGCGGGGCCAGGTCTCGCTGCTCCATCAGGATCAGAGTGGGCCGAGGATCGCATCCTGGATGGGGCTGATCGAACAGACTTTGAGGCCCCTTCCAGCTGCCACACTCAGGCGCCATGAAATCCCGCTGGGAACAGTGAGACTATATAAAATATAAATCAATATGTGAAATCCACACCCTGCCGGCCTCCTCCCTCCTTGGAGGAGCTGCCTCCGACGCCGGCAGGCTGTGAGCAGGAGCCGGAAGGGGGAAAACTGCTTTGTTCCCGAGCAAGCACAGCCAGTCTCCCCTCAGTTGACAAGGCCTCGGGTGGTCTTTTAATTATCCCTGCCTCTGAGATGCTCACTGTCCCATTTCGGTTGACATCCTCTCTTCCCATCTCCCCCTCTCTGATCACCCGGGAAGGGAAGACAGCTGTCGGCCAAACTGCCGGCTGTGGACGCGACGCCCCTGAGGCCTCGCGGGAAAGCCCTGCTCTCACGGAGAAAAGGACTGTTGGGGACGGCCCGTGTGGTGACCTCAAACTAACCGGGCTAACAGCTACACAGCAACCCGAGGCTGTTCCCATTCTGCCTCCTGGGGTCCCCTGGCGACCGGAGTGTCAGGAACAGCTGACGGGGCCTGGCAGTGGGGAAATGGAATTCGACGAACGTGAAAACGCAGTGGCCGGTGCAGCAGTCGGGGCAAATCTCCTTTTCCCACCACGGCTGGTGAATCTGCGTTTCCTTTTCATTTTTTATGTTCACGTGATTGTTCTGAAGAATGTTTGGGTGGCTCCTAAACACATTTATTTTCATTTTTATAAATAGTTGCATTTTCCGCACAGGCCTGAAATGCAAACGGCCGTGTGAGGCAGGCCCGGGTGTGTGTGATGAGTGAGTAACTCAGTGACAGCAGCGGGTGTGCCATCGGTCACTCGTGGACCCCTCCAGTGTCATGGCTGTTCTCCCTCCATCCCAACCCACCGCCATTGCCCTGCGTCAGCTGCCACCCCGCAAGTAGTGACGGACGGCAGGGACCTGCTCTGGTCTTGGGCGGCAGCCTGGGCAGCTGTTTCCGGCAGGCTCAGGGGATTCTGTGACGTGACCGTGGAGACAGAGCCCACCTTGGTGCCACACCGGGACCACCGCCAAACTTTGCCACAGCTTGGGATCATCGGGGCTGGGTTTGAATTATTCCCACCAAGTGGCAACGACTAGGTGGACTGCACAGGATTGGGATGTTCCCAAGTCACTGGGAAGAGCAGGTGCAAGTTTCAAGAGCAGAAACAAACACGCCCCGTCTCAGTGCTCTGGGGCCTCCAGGCCCACGGAGCGAGAACGGCCCCGGGCAGCTGCGTTTCGAGAGGCCCCAAATCATCACATCTCTCTTTGAGAACCTTGAAACCCACTGATTTCCGCCTTTTTCTTTCTGTTTACACCACAGGTGATCTTGATCCTGACCAAATACTACCATGCAGACATGGGGAAGGTCCTGGAAAGTTCTCTGTGGCGGTAAGTCGCCCGACGGTGGGCCTTTCTCCTCATGCACCTGTGGGCCGCCTTCCAAGGCGCTGGCCGGGGCCTGAGTGCCAGTGCCTGGCTGTTGAGTGGCCGTCGCAGCCCCGTGAGTCGGTGGCCTCACAACTTCCCTTTGCCTCGAAAATGCACAAAAGAGACGTTGAAAGCAGATTCAGAGCTTCGGCCGTGGGTACAAACGGCCCTGGGGGACAGACAATGGCTCAGAAAGCGTCTTTGCTTTCTTTTCTTTGCTTTCTTTTCCCTCTTCCTTTCTGTCCTCCCCGGAGGAGGAGGTTCGCATTGTGAATTCAGGTCAGTGCACATTTCGCTTCGCTGTGCTCCTGCAGTCCACCAAAGCCTCCGATTGTCCTCATTGTTTGGACGCTTTTCTTTCTTCCGGGCTTAGCCAAAGAGCTTGGTAAATAAATAACCCACTGACGACAGCGGACATCTCTTTATGTGTAAAATGTGAACTCGGCTCGAGAACATCAGACGGCCCCTTTGATGTTCCGAATGAGACGAGTGAGAAGGGGTTCTGAGGCCCTTTGGTCATTACCATGCGGTGGTTACGCCTGCTGCCGGGAGGGGCACAGTGGACTCCCAGCCCCCCGGGCTGCGGTTGCAGTTTTGTTCCACAAGGACTCTGCCTCGTCCGTGCGTGGATTGCCACCTCCGTGTCTCTGGCCACGGTTGAAACTATTTGGTTTTCAACGTGTGTTTCTCAAGTAATAATTAATTCATTTTTCTATTTGAAATCCATAACAAAACACCTATACTCGCTGATCAGAACCTTAAGTTGCTTTATTTTCGGCTTTTGGCTTTGTTTTCAGCAAAGAGCTTGATGATTCAGCCTGTTGGTTCTCACTGGGGGATTTCTGTGACACTCTGGGAACTCGCTGAAATGGTGCCTCACGTTGGGTTCCTTCTTTGCGGTGTAAAGAACAGTGTCGCCTCGAGCCTGCTGGCCTGGTCACTTGTGGGGCTGCCAGTGAGGCCGAGATTGGAGATGGAGACACTCTCGCTCCCCGAAGTTTCCTGCGCCCCCTCCCCAGCCAGGGGCCTTCCCCGGCCAGGCCTCCCAGCCTCCTCCAATTCCGTCGTCACCGCCAGAAAATGGGGCAGTGGCGGGTCCCATCCTTGCATCGAGGACAGTCCTGCGATGATGACTCACCATTACTTTATGTGCTGGAGGGGCGCTTTCAAACTCTCTTGCTGCCGCAGCGCGGGCAAGACAGTTCACTGTTTCACACAGGAGTGGAGTATAGCGCGAGCTCCACAGGCCCTGGGACGTCTCCTCAGCTGCTCCTGGAGGATTTAAGTTCCAGGGCTGCTTCCGGCAAGGTAGACGGCCCAAGGATGGGTCCCCTTGGCTACAAAGTGAACACGAGTACTCGAGTCTTCTGTTCCTTAGAGTGCGCCTCCTCAGCCCCGCATCTGCCAAGTCGGTCAAGCGCTGGGGGTGCCGGCGCTCGGTCAGCACTCACTAGTACATCCCTGGACTCCTTCCTCAGAGATTTCCAGAACACTTGGTCTCTTCTCACAGCAGCATCTCCCTGTGTCTGGAAATGGGGGAGATGAGAATATCCGAAGTGGTGTTTGCGCAGGGAACGGTCCTTCCTACTGCAATCTGTGCCTACGTGACAGGGCCGCTGGGTGCGGTTGGCACCTGCCGTGCGTCCTTGTGGGGTGGGACTGACCTTGCCGGCCCGTGGCTTGCGGCCCGGGACTCCCCATTTGCGGGTTCCAGACAGGATTCTTCGGAAGCAGGTGGGAAGCCGAGAGGCCAAACTGCCCACCTGAGAGGTGCTCCGAGGGTGGGGGGCTGCTTCTCCTGAGGGCCTCAGGTGCCCGTGTGCAAAGTGGAGACAGAATCCCCTGCCGGAGTGGTGAGGACAGAGCGGGGCACGCGTGAGACGTCCCTAGATGAGCACACGGTCTAAATTTAGTTTTTCTCTGAAGCAAATCAACAGATTTGAATTTTCCACGTTTCTTTCTCATCACTGTCTCTATACCAGATGTTTCTTTGCCTTTATTAAAAGTACATGCAAAATCATCAGTCATTTCAAGAAAGTTCGCCCACATCCTACCTGTTGGTGCAGTTACTTTCTTTGTTTATATTATCTTTTTTACGCCGACATGTTTATACAGATTCGGACATGGAATAAAGTTTGTGTGCTTTTTTTCTCACTTGTAAAATACGTTTCCAGTTTTTCCATGTAGCAGTGCGGTCTGCGCTGTCATTTCCTTTGTGGCTGGCACCAGCCCCCGGGTCGCGGCGCCCTGGGACTCGGCCGTCCGAGCCGACGCTGCCGCGGGCGCTGTGGGCACGTAGGGGCGCGTCAGTTCCCCACTGAGCCAGAGCGTGCGAGCAGATTTGCGACCGTGCTGTAGGGTGGAATTCTTTTCCGGAGGGATGTGCTCTGCATCCCGGCTGCTTTGGTTTTGCAACTTTTCTAAAACTTGCTAATTTAACGTGAGTGGGGGGCAGCCGACAACAGCATTGTTGTTTTAACTTGTGTCCCTTTGTTTCCTAGTGAGGGGAACAGTTTTTCATGTTAATCGCTAATCACATTTTCTCTTTTGAGCATTATCACTGCTGTCGTCACTCCCTGCCATGGGACGTGGGTGGCTGGCTCCTGGGCTGGAGGGTCGCCAGCGGGTGCGTCTGCGCGTGTTGGAGGCGTGTGCGGATGGGAGGTTTAATACGTGTCTGGAGAGCACACATCAAACAGGGTTATTAGAGACACACTCACTGAATGCTCACCGAGCCTCCTGAGTAGTCCCCTATGTAATCACAATGGATGCATTTTTAATGACAGGTGTGGCATTTGCACTCTGGGAATGGCTCTCTGAAATCTAGCCGAATGCATTTTTAATTGTCCTGCGTTTGCTGGGCCCCACGTCAGCAGCGTCTCACTCCTGGCCTCAATGGTGACCCGATGCTCTGCCCCTTTCTTCTTGTCGTGGAGGGTCCTCTGCTCAGTCTCAGGCCCCCTTTAATCAGTGTAAGAGGCTGGGGATGGGCAGGGAGCAAGACTCTCCCCCGGGAAAGCCCCTGGCTGGCGCTGGGGATTTGAAATGCACAGAGTCGGATCTTCCGTGTGCCCCTCCTGAGACAGCTGTGGCGGCCGTGGAGGGCTATGCAAAGCCAAGCGTATAGCCGTGTTCTTAGCACAGGCACACAAGAGTCACTCAGAAAAGCAGTTAGGCCCAGAGTGGTGGCTCACACCTGTGATCCCAGCACTTTGGGAGGCCGAGGACAGAGGACCACTTGAGCGCAGGAGTTTATGACCAGCCTGGGCAACATAGCAAGACCTTATCTCTGTAAAAATTTTAAAAAGTTAGCTGGGCACAGTGGTGCGTGCCTGTAGTCCAAGCTACTTAAGAAGCTGAAGCAGGAGAATTGTTCGAGCTGGGGAATTCAAGGCTGCAGTGAGCTGTGACGGTGCGACTGCACTCCAGCCTGGGTGACAGAACGAGACCCTGTCTCAAAAAAAAAGAAAGAAAAAAGAAAAGCTCTTGAAAAGTGCTATAGCTTGGGTCCTCCTCGGGAAGGTGTGGGTTCAGTGTAGGTATTCCCACAAGCCCCCCCAGGGAGAACAGAGAACGGCTGATCTAGTGTGGTGCTTCTCAGAGCCAAGGGCGCACGGGCTCCTGGGTGGCGGGATGCGGTGCTGCCTAAGACGCTGCATTCCTACCCAGCTCCCAGGCGCTGCCCGTGCTGCCGGTCCAGGGACCACACTCTCCATAGCCAGAGGCTGCGCTGGGAGGAGAGAGGCTTAAAATCCTTCCAGGGCACTTGGAATAACGTCCAAGCCACACACCCCCTCTGCAGAGACCCTCTCCACCCCCGCCCCTGCCTCCTATCCCCCTCCAGTCTCAGCTGCTCCCATGTTCCCCTGACTCCTCAGGGTCCAACCACGCCGCCTGCGGGTGGAGCTCGGTCCTTGTAAGGGCCTGTGCATGCTGCGGCCGCCTGCCTGAAGAGCACGTGGCGCTGACCCGCGGTGGGGGCTCCTCACCCACCTTCAGTCTTGCCACCCCCACCACTCCATGTAAAGAGGCCCCCGCATTCTTTGTCACATTTCTCATGGAAGTGGGCGGTTCTCATGTATGGTTTGCCTACCACCACTAGAGCAAAAGCTGGTTGGGGGTGGAGACCTGCCAGGTCCATGTTGTTGATCACCAGCATCCAGATCCAAGCACAGACCTAGCACAGGAGGTGCATGCTGGGCATTGCATAACAGATTGACAGCTGGACAGGAAAGTAGAGGACAGACAGATGGATGTATGGATGTATGGATGGATGTATGGATGGATGCATGGGTGAGTGGATGGATGGAGGTATGTATGGATGGATGTATGTATGGATGCATGGATGGATGGATGGATGCATGGATGCATGGATGTATGTATGGATGCATGGATGGATGGATGGATGCATGGATGCATGGATGGATGGATGGATGGGTGGATGCATGGATGCATGGATGGATGGATGGATGGGTAGGTGGATGAATGGATGGATGCATGGATGGATGTATGGGTGGGTGGATGGATGTATGGGTGGTTGGATGGATGGATGGTTGCATGCGTGGGTGGGTGGGTGGATGGATGTATGGATGCATGGATGGATGGATGGATGTATGGATGCACAGATGGATGGATGGATGGGTGGATAGATGGATATATGGATGAATGGATGGATGGATGGTGGTGTGGTTTGGGGGAAACATTGCTGGGACCTAGAAGACCCTTTATATTTATGGGGTCATCCTGGGGGATGCTGTGGAACCCAGGAGCACAGAGTGGGCTCTGATGCTGTCAGGCAGAGCAGGAGCGACTGGAGCCAGAGAGAAAGCTGATCGTGGCCTCTTTCCACGCCCTGCCTCTCTATTCCACATAGCCCCCAGAACGTCTTGCCACCTCACACTGAGCAAGGCTGCTGGGTAAAGTGGACTTGAAATGTAGGGCACCGTCCCCCAGCCCCAGGGACTCTGTGGCATCCCTGAACCAGGACGGCATGAAGCTGTGCCAACCCTGCTGTCTCGCAGGCACATTTGACCTTGAGCAGGACCTTCTGTCCGGGGCAACCTCTGGGGTATAGAGGGTGGGATGGATCTCAGGTTTTCTCTCAGAGGAACTTGGTTGGGTCCTATCCTTTTTATTAGAGATGGAAGGTGATTCTTTTTCTTCTGTCTTCAGTTTAATTGTGAAATCTTAACCTATTCAGGAAAATATAGAATGTGTATAACACATGCCTGGGTACCCGCGTACAGAGCCAAGATAGTACTCACTAAACAATCCCGCATTTCCTTCCCCGGCGCCCCTTGCAGTTAGTTTGGGGTCATGTTTGGGCCAGTGGGTGGTAAGCAGAAAAACGTGGGCTGAGCCATTAAAATTCAGGGCTTCTGATTTTGCCGCGCAGAGCCTAGTCCAGCTCAATGCGTGCTGTCCGACTGTAATCAATGTTAATTTTTTCCATATGTGTCTGGGATCCGCCTTCTCTCCCTCACAGAAATACACTGTGAGAGATTCTGACACAGCCCAACTCCCTCCTCTGCCCTGCCCCCCCACCCCCACCCTCCACCTACCTAGAAATAACCTCTATCTTGATTTGGTGTGGATCATCCCCATTTTAGATCAAAAATGTAAAACATAATATATGAATCATAGTTTAGATAGACACATGTATATGCATATCTGCAGTGAATAAGTGCTACTGTTCAGCTTGTTTTGAAAATTGGTAAGAACGACATCATATTGCCTTTTGAAATTTGATTTATATTCCCAACTTCGTTTTGGCGATTCGCCCACGTGGTGCATGTAACCTATGCCTTCCGTCCTCCCCTGCCGTGGCAGTGTTAGGGCTGCATCCCCCACGCTCTGCTACTCTGAGCAGGGCTGCCACAGGCACGCATGACCACGTCTCTGGCAGACGCCTGGCGCGGCTGGGGAGTTGCTCAGCCTCCGTCCCCTCCACCTGTTGCCAGCTTGCGCTGCGACGCGCCCTCCACGTCCTCGCAGCATCAGACTTTGCTCGTTTGCGCTCAAGCGCATGTGAGGCTGTAGCTCAGTGTTGTTTCATTTCGCAGATTCCTGATTGCTGGTGAGATTAAACATATTTTCCTGTGTTTATTGGCTATTTAGGTCTTCTGTGATTTGCCTGTTCACATCTTGTCCCCATCTTTTCACATTGGGTTGTTTAACTTTTTCTTAACTCCTACTTCCCATTGGGAGAAGCCCAAGGCATTTCCAGGGCCCTTAATTTTAGGACGTGTGTCTGCCGAATGTGTCTTGTGCTCCTGCCACGTGCCACTCATCCTTTACCAAGACCTTCTAAGAAGGTTTCCTCCTAAGAATGTCTTACTATGCTCATTTATGTCACAAAGTGTGATCCTTAGAATAGTAACTCTGTGGGGTGGTGTATTAGTCGGCTGTTGTGATAATAATGCTGTGTAACAAGCCACCCCAAACCCAGTGGCATAGACTAAGCATTTATTCTCCTGCCCCTGGGTTCACGGGGCTTGGCTAGGTGGTCAGGCTGCTGGCTGGTGGGCTTGGGTCTGTTCCATATGTGTTTATTCTGGGATCCAAGCTGATAGGAATAGGGCAGAGGCCACCAGGACACATTCTTCTCATCAGAACACTGGAGCTCAAGAGCGCAACCACACAATCACATTTAAGACTTCTGCTCATATTGCCTGTGCTGGGATTCCATTGTCCAAAGCAAGTCTCATAGCCAAGCCCAGAATCAGTGGGCTGGGGCAGGGGTGCAGTCCAGGAGGTTGGCAGGGGAAGGGAATGTTTGCTCAGGGATAATCTAAAGTATTACAGGTGCTAATAGCTGTTTCCAGAAAATACATATTTTGTTGTCATACTTGATACATACACTTAGGTTGATGAAACAACCAGACTTCTTTACTGTAGGACTTATAAGGTCTTTGATACACCAATGCACATTACGCTCCCCCAGGAGGCGTTTCTCAGTCTCGATTGATTATATAATCTTTAATTTTTATTTTATTTCTTTTTAAATTTTAATTTAGTTTAATTTCATTTATTTTCATTTTCCCTTTTATTTACAAATTTTAATACTGGTGTATTATGTTATTTTATTTTTGTTATGCTGAACATTTCCTGAGATTGGATTTCTCCAGGACACACTTTGGGAACTATAGACGATCTATTTCGGTGGGGCTGGCATTTGAGATTTTCAAATCACTTCTGTTTACCTGTGATGTTACTGCGTTGTTATATCATTCTATTTAAAATCAGATTTAGTTATATTTTCCTACAGTGTCTTCCTCCCTCTATTTCTTTTTTTGTTTCTTTAGACAATTTTTTATTGATGCATAATAGATGTGCTTAGTTTCAGGGTACATATGATAATTTAATATATTCATATAATTTGTAAAGATCAAATCAGTGTACTTGGAATATCCATCGCCTTAAATATTTGTCTTTTCTTCGTACCAGAAACATTTGAATTATTCTCTTCTAGCTACTTTAAACTGTACGATAGATTATTGTTAACTACAGTCACCCTACTAATCTAGCTAACGCTAGGTCTCATTTCTTCTGTCAAACTGCATGTTTGTGCCCATTAATCAACTTATCTTCATCCCTCCTTCGCCCATCCCTTTCCTGGCCTCCACTGACCACAAGTCGACTCTCTCTTTGTGAGATTCGCTTGTTCAGGTCTCGCACGTCAGTGAGAACGTGCTGTCTTAGTCTTTCTGTGCTTGCTTCTTCACTTGACATAATGACCTCCAGTTCCATCCATGCCGCTGCAAATGGCAGAATTTCATTCTTTTTTATGGCTGAATAATATTTCATTCTGTGTATACACCACATTTTCTTTGTGCATTCATTCGTTGGGGGGCACTCTGGTTGATTCCGTATTTTGGCTATTGTGATAGTGCCGCAGTAATCATGAGAGTGCAGATGTCTCTTCGCTGTTTCACCTTCCTTTCCTTTGGGTATGTGGCCAGCAGTGGGATTGCTGGCTCATATGGTTGTTCTATTTTCAGTTCCTTGGGAGCCTCCACTCTGTTCTCCATAGTGACTGCACCAATTTACATTCCCAGCAACAGTGTATGCGGCTTCCCCTTTCTCCACAGCCTCACCAGCATCTGTCGCTGCCTGTCTCTTCGATACAAGCCATTTTAACTGGGCGGACATGCTGTCTCATTGATTTTGATTTGCATTTCTCTCATCATTAGTGATGTAGAGCATATTTTCATATACCCGTTGGCTGTTTGTATGTCTTCTTTTGAGAAATATCTATTTAGATCTTTTGCCCATTTTTTAATTGGATTATTTGATTTGTTTTGTTTTGCTACTGAGTTGTTCGAGGTCCTTATATTTTCTGGTTATGAATCCCTTGTCAGATGGGTACATTGCAATTATTTTCTCCTACTCTTTGACCTGCCTGTTCACTTTGTTGACTGCTTTCTGTGCCGTGCAGAAGTTTTTAGCTTGATGTGACCCCGTTTGTCCATTTTTGCTTTGGTTGCCTGTGCTAAGACACAAAATATTGGAAAGATATTCTGTGCTCATGGATTAGAAGAACTAATATTGTTAAAATGACAATACTATCCAAAGCAATTTACAGATTCAGTGCAATCCCTATCAAAATGCCAATGATGTTCTTTACAGAAATAGAAAAAAAATCCTAAAACTCATACGGAGCCAAACAAGACCCTGAATAACCAAAGCAATCATGAGCAAAAAGGACGAAGCCAGAGGCACCACACACCTGGCTTCAGAGTCTGCCACAGAGCTGTAGTGACCAAATCGGCATGGGACTGGCCCAAAAACAGACACGTAGACCATAGAGAACCTGGATACAAATCCACGCATTTATAGCCAAATTCGTCTTTAACAAGGACACCGAGGACACACAATGGGGATAGAACAGTTTCTTCAGTAAGTGGTCCTGGGAAAACTGGATAACTATATGCAAAGGAATGAAACTAGACAGCTGTCTCTCACTGTACACAAAAATCAAATCAAATTGTATGAAATATTTAAATCTAAGACCTGAAACTATGAAACTCCTAGAAGAAAACATTGGGGAAATATTCTAGGACATTGGTCTGGGCAAAGGTTTTTTATGTAAGACCACTGATACTGGCTATAGTTGTTGTTGTCGTGTCCTTGTCTGGTTTTGGTGTCTTGATAATTCTGCCCTTGTAGAATGAGTCTGGAAGTATTTCCTCCTCTTTGATTTTTTGAAGACTTTGAATAGAATTGGTGTTAGCTCTATGTAAAGGTTTGGTATAATTCAGCAGCAAAGCCACCAAGCCTTGAGCTTTCCTTTGATGGGAAACTTTTTATTATGATTTTGATCTCATTACTTAAGATTGGTTTATTGAGGTTTCCTATTTCTTCATGGTACAATCTTGGTATCATGTACGTGTCCAGAAATTTGTCTATGTCTTCTAGGTTTTCCAATTTATTGGTGTACAGTTGTTCATAACAATCTCTAATGATTCTTTTGTATTTATGTGGTCTCAGTTGTTAATGTCTCCTTTTTCATTTCTGATTTTATTTTATTTGGGTCTTTTCTCTTTGTTTTCTTAGTTGATCTAAAGGTTTGTCAATTTTGCTTATCTTTTCAAAAAACAACTTTTTATTTCATTGATCTTCTGTATTTTTTTAAAATCTCAATTGCATTTATCTCTGATCTTCGTTATTTCTTTCTTTCTACTAATTTTGGATTTGGTTTCTTCTTACTTTTCTAGTTCCTTGAGGTGCCTCATTCAGTTGTTTATTTAAAGTCTTTCTACTTTTTAAATATAGGTGTTTATTGCTATAAACTTCCCTCTTAGTACTGCTTTTTCTGAATACCATAGATTTTGGTATGTTGTATTTCCATTTTCATTTGTTTCAAGAAATTTTAAAATTTCCTTCTTAATTTCTTCGTGGATCCATTGGTCATTCAGGAGCATGTTGTTTAATTTCCATGTGTTTTTGAGGTTTCTGAGATTCCTTTTATTATTAATTTCTAGTTTTAGTCCATTGTGTTAATGAAAGATACTTGATATGATTTCTACTTTTTCAAATTTGTTCACACTTGTTTTATGGCCTAAGATATGGTCTATTCTGGAGAATGTCCTAAGAGCTGATGAAGAGAGTGTGTGTTCTGCAACAGTTGAGAGAAATGTTCTGTAAATGTCAGTTAGGCCTAATAGGCCAAGTGTGTAATTTGACTCCAATGTTTCTTTGTTGATTTTCTGTCTGGACGATCTGTCCATTCTGAGAGTGGGGTGGTGAAGTCCCCCACTGTTACTGTACTGCAGTCTGTCTCTCCCTTTAGTTCTGTTAATGTTTGCTTTATATACTTGGGAGCTCCCATGTTGGGTGCATAGATATTTATAGTTGTTATATCCTCTTGCTGAATTGACCCTTTATCATTATATAGTGACCTTCTTTGTCTCTTTTTACAGTCTTTGATTTGTACTCTATTTTATCTGCTGTAAGTATAGCTACTGCTGCACATTTTTTGGTTTTAAGTTCCATGAATCCCTTTTCTTTCGGTCTATGTGTATCTGTATAAGTGAAATGACTTTCTTGTAGGCAACGTATAGTTGAGATTTGTTTCATTATCCATTCGGCCACTCTATACATTTTAACTGGAGAATTGAATTCCATTATTATTATAAGTAAGAACTTACTGCTGCTATTTTGTTGCTTGTTTTCAATTTTTTTGGTAACTCCTCTCTTTATTTCCTCCTTTCTTACTATCTTCCTTCATAGTTAAGTGATTTTTTTTTCTGGGAGTAGTTTAAATTTGTCACTGTTTATTTTTAGTGAATCTATTATAGTTTTTTGCATTGTGGTTGCCATGAGGCTTATAAAAATCATCTTACAGATATAACAAGTTATTTTAAAGAAATGATAACTTAGGTAACAAAGAAAAGAATAGAAACAAAGAAAAAACAAAAAAATCTACACTTTAACTCCATCTCCTCTACATTTTTATTTTTAGTTGTCTCAATTCACGTATTTTTATATTACCTATCTCTTAACAGGTTGCTGTAGCTATTACTGTTTTTGTTAGACTTGTCTTTTGGGGTTCATACTAGAGAGATGAGTGGATCGTGCACCACAGTTATGGTATTAGAGAATTCTGAGTTTGTCCTTGTACTTAATTTTACCAGCGGGTTTTATACCTTCAAGTGTTTGTTTTTTGTTTTGGAACATTGGTGGTTTTTTCTTTCCGATTGAAGAACTCTCTTTAGCATCTCTTGTAAGATGAGTCTGGTTGTGGTACATTCTCTCATGCTTTGTTTGTCTGGGAAAGATTTTATGTCTCTGTCATATTTGAAGGATAACTGCCTGACACAGTATTCTTGCATGGCAGTTTTTTCTTTCAGCACTTTGAAAGTGTCATTCCCCTCCCTCCTGGTCTGTATAGTTTCAGCTGAGAAGTCTGTTGCCAGATGAATTGGAGCTCCTTTGTGTTCTTTGCTTCTTTTCTCTTGCTACATTGAAGAGCCTCTCTTTGTCCCCGACCTGTGAGAGTTTGACAATTATATGCCTCAGGGTAGCCTTATTTGGGTCAAATCTGTTTGATGTTCTCTGACCTTCCTGTATTTGGATATTTATATCTTTTTCAAGTTCTGGAAAATTTTCTGTTATTTTTTTTCACTAAGCTTTCTGTCTCTTGCCCTTGCTCAACTCCCTGTTTTACCCCAATAATTCTGACATTTGGTCTTTTGCAGGTGATCTTCATTCCTTTTCATTCTTTTTTCTCTTCTATCTATTTTCGAATAATTTGTCTTTGAGCTCACCAATTCTTTCCTCTTCTTGGTCCATTCTGCTGTTGAGAGCCTCTAATAGATTTTTCAGTTCCAAGATTTCTGTTTGATTTTTAAAAATATTTCCATCTCTTTTTTAAATTTCTCTGATAAATTTCTGAATTGCTTTTCTGTGTTATTTTGGAGATGCAGAGTTTCCATAAGACTTCAGTTTTGAATTCTTGGTCAGATAGCTCATGTGTCACTGTCTTATTAGGGTCAGTCACTGGTCTTTTGCCTGTTTTGGGAGGTCATGGTTCCCTGTTTGCTATTGTTTCTTATGAAGATACGTCTATGTCTTTACACTGAAGGATTAGTTATTTATTCCAGTGTCCTCTGGCTTGTTTTGTTTCTTATCGGATATATTTGCTTGGAGGTTCTTTACCACTACCACTAGGTCGTTGCCTCCTTTTTGTCTCTAGGTGGCACCTTAAACCCAGATTCACTCTGGCTCTAGTACAGGATTGGAGCACCACCATTTCCAATTGGGGAGGTCCAAAAGGGATACCCTGGCAGTGTGGGAAGGCTGACTAGGGTTCGTGCCCAGTGGACCTGTGGTGCTGCTAAACAGCAGTTCTGATTTGGGGTCTCCTTTGGCTGAATTACAGAGCAGTGTTTTCGGGGCTGGGGGTGGCAGTCTTTCCTCCCTGCTTTGTCTCTGCCTGTCCTCTGGGATATTTCTCCCTTCATGCCCTCGAGAGGCTTCCCATGGATTAAGGCAGGGTCAGGGCTCCTGTCAGAGAAACCAAGATGGTAGGGAAGCTGGTTGTCTACCTCAACCTTACATTTTCCAGTGTAGACATTATGAGTTGGGGGAAAATTTCCTGCAGGTTTGGTGTTGAGCAGAATGGGGGGGCTGTCACGGATTTGGAAGCCCAATTTTCTTACCATCTACTTTGAGCTTTTTTAACTTTCCCTGTCTTGTCTTCATATTTGTGTTTTGGAATATTGCTGGTGATAACCTTGGCACTGCGTATTTGCTTTGGCTTTCTGTGGGTAGGAGTGAGCCAGCTTGCTTCTGCACTGCCATTTTGACACCTGAAGTCTCCTTGTTTTTTCTCTTTTCGTGTTTTTCTCTTTTTCTCTTAGAATTTTAACATTACATGATGTGGATGCAGAGTCTGAGGAATTTGATCTGTGAAACCAAACAGCAGTGCAAAGACCTCTTGACAGTCACTGACACAAGCAGGCATCAAAGTCCTCCTCTGAAGAGGCAGACAATGGCCTGGGGGAATGTCACCACCATCAGCTGCCCTGAAATGGACAGAGCGCTCTGCAGAGCACTTTCCCTCCGTGAGCACGCCGAGGCTCACAGCTGTCTCTCAGTGGCCCCTAATGTAGGGCAAGCAGAGAATGCTATGCTGATCGGGTCCTTATAAGCAGAGAATGCTGAGTTCGTACTCATAATTTTCAGAGGGGAAAATTAAAGAGATGATACGCCTTGCCCTTTGGTCACCCAGACTTCAGAGAGAAACAGTTGTGCACTGTGACGGCAGCTCTACCCTCAGGCTAATGACAGGTGTTGCAAGTCCTCTGCACCCGCAGAAGACCTTGGCTTCAATTATGGCTCCATTGCTTCCCTTCCTGGTGACCTCCTGGGCCTCCTTTGTGACATGAGCTCAACCATTCAGATCTCAATGCAGACCTCGCAGTCGTGGTGAAGATGACAGCAGATGATGCTCATCAAATGCTTGGCGCGCTTATTAGGTGTCAGAGGTCTGCTTCCTTCCTCCATTACCTTAAAACATTCCTTTGGCCTTTCACCAGCTGCATTTTCACTCCCCTGACCAGCCTCTCTCTGTGTTTGCTTTCACATTGCCATGGAGACCTGAGTTTGATGTAAACAAACTAAGAGCAGATAGGGATGGAGAGAGAAGCCTGACTTAAAAGCTTTTGGGGTTTGAGTGTATTCACTAAATAATTCAGCGTGAATCAACAGTTTGATGAGGTTAGGCTCAGAGGCCTTGAGGTGCCTGTAACATGCTCTGGGACAAGATCTGGGGTGACTGAGCGGTCACGGGAATTTGAAGAAATCCTTCAGCATTCCCAGCCCATCTACCAGCTGCTTCTCTCCATCTTGACCTCAATACCTGCCCTCCCTTGGGTCCTGACTCCAAGAACCCCTTCTTCACTAATGCTAGTTTCTCTGCCTACTAAGCCTCCCTCCCTTCCTCTTTCCTCTCTTCCTTTCCCCTTCTTCCTTTCCCCCTCCCTCTCTCCCATCCATCTATCCATCCATCTCATCAACCATCAATGTTTTCTTCCTTCTTTCCATTCCTCTATCTTCTCTCCTTTCATTTCTTCTACCCTCCCTTCCCACCTTTGCTCCTTCTTTCCTCCTTCCTGTTCCTTTATCTATCCATATGCATTTATCCATTGATCTACCCATCTTTCATCCATCCATCACCCACCAATCCATCCATCCATCCATCTGCCCAGCCATCATCCATTTTTCCATCAGTCTACCCATTCTGCATCCATCCATCCACCCAGTCATCATCCATCTACCATCCATTTATCTGTCGATCTATCCATCCTTCATCCGTCCATCATCCACTCACCCATCCATCCATCTACCCAGCCATCATCCATCCATCATCCATTTATCCATGAATCTACTCATTCTTCATCCATCCATCGTCCATCTACCCAGCCATCATCCACCCATCATCCATTTATCCATGGATCTACCCATCCATCATCCTCCACCAATCCATCCATCTATCCATCATCATCCATCCACCCAGCGATCATCCATTAATCATTCATTTATACATAGATCTATCCATCCATCATGCATCATCCATCCATCATTGATCCATCCATCATCCATCTCTCCATCATCCTCTACCCATCCATCATCCATCCATCATCCAGCCAGCTCTAGGCTGGAGTCATCTATGATAACTAACTCCCAAGACTCAGAGTTTAGTAGGGGATACAGACACAGAAACAACCCATGACATTGGCATGTGATCCATCTTATTATGGGGCTGAGAGAACCAGGGAAGCACTAGACACCCCCACTCCATTGGAGCAGAGGAGGTGGTAGTCAGGGAAGACTTCCTGGAAGAAGATTCACCTCCGGTCTCCAGGCACCACAGGGTCCCTTCTCTTTGAGGTGGCTCTCCCTCCACAGTGCCTTTCCTGCTGCTGTAGCCATGGTGGCTTTTCACCTGCAGCCCAGCTTGTCCCCACCATCATTAGCATCCATCCTGCCAAGCTCTGTGAAATCTGTGCAGCAGACGCCAAAAATCCTCTAATCCTGGGCTGCATCACAGAAGTGCAGCTGCTGGCCTTGGAGGTGGCGGGAACATTCTGCTCTTCTCTGTTCTGGTGGGGCCTGAGTCCCAGCTTCTGCTGTAGAGCCTGCCCTGAGAGAGTCACAACCCACCTGTGCTCACATTGGTGTTGTGTGCCATTTGCATGTTGTCCTCCCTCTCTCTCCTAGGTCCTGCTCCTCCGGCCTTGTCCCTGCAAGCCAGAATGGCCATCCCCTGGCGTGGGAGGGGTTTTCAGGGAAAAAGAGAATGGGAGAGGAAAGAGGTCCCTGGGCTATTCTGAGCAAGCCCAGCAGCCTCTGCCCCACCAGAACGCTGACTACGAATTTAGCTTTCTGACAGTTTGTAGATCTGGTGTCTCTGCCTGCCAGGATGGCAGCCCTGCCCACGCAGGCGACCCTGCACATTCCCACAGCCGGATTCCCAGTCCACGTGATCTTCTCGGATGCTTTTTTGAGAAATGGGGGCAGATGCTCGGTGGGGAGGGGCGCCGGCGAATGTTGAGGTAACGATCTGATTCCTCGGCCCGCGCTTAGCCAAGACCCCTTCACTGGTCTTCTGCCTCTTCTCCCTAGTTCTCACACCCCTGCCCACCCTCAGGCTGGGACCTCCCTGCAGGCCTCTGCTCCTCCTGAGGGATATCAGCAGCCCTCCTCAAAGACCTTCCCGCTTCCCCATGCTGAGATGTACCCTCCCGGCCTGCCCCCTCCGCCTTCTCCCACCCCACTGGGCTGGGCTTGCGCCTCCCCTGGGCTCTCCCTGCGCCTCTGCTACAGCCCCAGCTTGTCCCCGCCGTGGAGGGCATCTCTAAGTCTCTAGAGTCAGCTTTTCTGTGTTCTCTGCACCTGGCGGAAGCTCTGCAACTGACGTGAGCCTGGGGCCTGCTGAGCTGAATCAACATCCACAAGGCTCTGCTCATAGTTTCGGCGATAAACCACCTCTCATTTCCACAAACGGGACGCTGTGTAATGCCACTAACCCTTTCTCATGAGACTCTTGATATAGTTGCTGCCAGTTTTTCTCCAGGAAATTCTCCCTCAAAAAGATACCTTACTTTTAAATAATTATAACTCATGACTGTCATAGGAATTTTGGAAACTATAAAATAAACGAGGCATAAAAACAACCCCCTGAGTTAACCCCACCTCATGAGATTAAAACGATTAATATTTCAGATGAATATTCTCACTAGTCTTTTCAAGATGCAAATATATACATGTTTTATAAGTTTTGGATCCCAACTGAATTATGTATTAAACATTTTCTTATGCTCCTACATATTTTCACAGCCGCTATTTTTAATGGCTGTATAATATACTCTCGTGTGAAGGCGGTATTGTTTACTTAACCGAGTCTTCATTTTTAGACATCTGAGTCATTTTCGGTTTTCTCTAATGTGAAGATGTGACGGAAGGACGGTGAATGTCCTTGCGTGGATGCTGTTCCCACATCTTTGATTATTTTCTCAGGATAAATTCTTAAACGTGGACTTTCTCCCCTGCATGTTAGATCACGGTGTGGGGGTTCTGACACGTGCTTGTGTGTGCCGAGGGTTTGTCTCGGAGGCCGTTGCTGATGTCGCTGGGAGCCGAGCGAGTCTGGGCCGTTTAGGCAAGAGGCAGTAAGGCCAGCGGGAGCTCCACCTCCTTGCCGGTGCGGACGCACCTCCCGCGGAAGGAAACCTGAGGAGGCAAGACGAGGACGCACGTGCTGTTCTATAAACCCCTTTAACGGCGGAGGCTCCGACCCCGACTGCGTCAGTTGCTTCCGAGCGTGCTGGAAAGTGCCCGGCGCTGCTCTAGGCACCCGACGTTCCTAACGCGCAGAGCAGAGACCCGCGATGGCGCCCTGCATCTGCGCGGCGAGGCGCGGCTGAGCTGTGAGGCTGGGGGGCCCGTCCCCGCCCGGGGCATGCCAGGGCTCCGCAATGGGTTCTGAGGGATGAATAAAAGTTCTCCAGGCAGAGGAGGGCAGGTGGAGCAGGGGAAGGCGGTCAAAGCAGTGGGAGCAGCGGGGCAAAAGGCAGAGGCTGGAAGATGCCCAGGGTTTGGGCCCCCGTAGGGAACAGCCGGCTGGCACACAGGGAGCAGTAGTTTCCTGTCACTGCTGTGACTAATCACCACCAACTCAGTGACTTAAAGCAACACAATTCATCATTTCACGGTTCTGGAGGTCAGATTCCGACTGGGCCTCACTAGGCTGACGGCGAGGTGCCGACGGGCCGACGGGCCGTGCTCCTGCCCTGGGGCTCGAGGGGGGAAGCCGTTTTATCGCCCTTTCCAACCTCCTGAGCTGGAATGCTGGGGGCTGACTGTGCCCTTGTTCACGGGCCCTTCCTCCCTCCACGAAGCCAGCAGTGTCCCCTCTCTCACCTTTCTTCTGCTGTCCCTCCGCTTCCCTGACCACAGTGGGAGAAGGCTCTTCTTTTAAGGCCCCCATGCGATGACATTGGGCCCACATGGGTAATCGGGGCTAATCGTCTCATGTCAAGATCCTTAGCTTAATTGCACCTGCGAAGTCCCTTCTGCCATGTGAGGCGACATGCAGAAGGTCCAGGCGTTAGAGTGTGCACGTGGTCCAGGGGCCGTTGCTCTGTCATGCACACAGGGCATGGCGGCATTCAGAGACGATGGCCAGAGGCGGTCTCTCAGAGGAAGGCCTGACTGGGCACACTAAGACTGAACACACGATATTAAAACACATTTGATATAACCCAATTTTCCTGAGCATCTCCTCTGTGCTAGGTACTTTGCCATATCTTAAGATTGGCCACAGATGAGACACCAACCTTAGCAAAGAGGAAGGGACAGATGGGGGCCCAATGTCTAGTGTTGAGGACCCCACAGAAGACAGTAATTGGGCATTTCAGAGGAGACGAGACCTGAACTGGGCTTTGAAGGATGAATAGGAGTTTGCCAGGCAGACAAGATAGAGGAAGGACAGGAAACATCATGTGCAAAAACACAGAGGCATGAAGCATCCTGGTGTGGGAGAAATCCTAAGAAGTTTGGAGTGGCTAAAGTGTGAGGCGGGAAGAAGATGGTGGGGGTGTCTTCTGGCAAGTCCATCCAGGGTTGGATAAAGGCAGCCTCCTGTGCCAGCCCATGTGGTCTGAACTCTATTCTGAAGGTTACGGAGAGCGTGAGTTTTAAACTAGCGGGACTGCGGATTAGAGCAAGCACTTGGCTGCAGTGTTTGGAGGGGCTGGCCAGGAGGAAATTGCAGGGTTTAGGGAGGCAACGTTCGGGCCAACTGGCAACGCAGGAGCGGAATTTGATAGGATGCTTGGCCATAAAGGCTCATCCCTCCTGGCCCTTCAGGACCCGGTTGAATGCGGAGTTTATTCCTTGTGTTTCTGGGAGGGGCTGAGTCTGGGGCAGGACTCGGTGTTCTACATTCCCCCGCTTCCACCCGTACCCTGTGTGTGAGCTCCTCTCCCTCTTCCTCTCTCTCTCTCCCCCTGCTCACCTTTGCCCGCGGTTTGCAGAAGAGCAGAGCTAGGTCTCGTGCCCTTTGCATTAAAGTCACACTCTGCCCTGGAGATTTATTGCATTTTAATAAAACTCCCTGAGTGGGAAACATATGAAGAAATTGTCTTTGTTTTCTATTATGTAATAAACCTCGCTTGAGTGCACTTTGAAGGATGGAGCCATAAAACTGTTCCAGGTCATCCAGGGACTGTGCGGCAGCCAGTGGCATTGAGGGGTGAGTGTGGCTTTGGGCGCCTGGCACTGCCACCTGTCTGGCGGGTGCTGGGTGGGAGCAGTCATGGCATTTCTCTGAGCCCTGATTATCCCATCTACAAAATGGGAGCTGATGGGATTGGGTGGGCTACTCTTGGCATTGTTTACTTAGCACAAGGGTCCAAGACATGTAGCTATTTTTAATTATACTATAAGTGTTATTGTATTTGGGGGTAAAAGCTATTGCTTGTTCTAGTGTGGGAGATGGATGTCTGAGCTCTGCCATACGTGAGGGACCTGGACAAGTCACTGGCTATGTCTAAGCCTGTTTTCCCACCTCTGAAATGGGTCTCTTTCCTCCCAGAGGTCTGCTGAGGTTGGGCAAGGGCTTTGCAAGGTCCGCAGCGATGGTTGGGCCAGGTGTGTGCTCTCTGTGGCCTTGGGGAGGACACAGAGGTGAGTCATCCTTTCCAGTTCAGTGGGGAGTGGGCAGGAGGTGGCCCAGGGCCAGCGTGGTTGGGGGGCTGCCCAGGGCAGCTGTGGCCTGGGAGGGGCGTTGATGGATTAGGGGAGCAGTCCCCCAGGGGTTGCCCAGCATATCGTCAGTTAACAACACGGGAAAACACAGGGATAAGTGAGTGGAGGGTTGAAAGTCTCCTGGAAGAAGTCGACTCCATGACTGGTGTCATCTGGCGTGATCAGATGATCATAAAGCACCTCCTGGGTGCTTATGAAAAACCAGAAGATCTTTCCAGTGACATTGTCACTCCTCCCTCCCACACCTCACGCCCTGTTCTCCTTCCTCCCTCTCTTTCTTGTGAGTTTTTTTGAGCACTTAGTACATTCCAGGTGTACCCTGGACTCTGGAGATTCAGTGTTGAATGAGACAGGCAAGTCCTCTGTCCTCACGGGACTCACGGTCTAGCAGGGAGGCAGATGGTTGCCAGAGGAAGTCCCCCCAGTAGTGTGAGCTGTCCTTTAAGGGACAGGTGTTGTGGGCAGGGCATCATGCTGAGCCCGGGGGTCAGACTGGCTTTCGGGGGAGTATTTGAGGCAGAGCAGACAGCCCATTAAAAGTTTGAGAGATGGAAAGTGGGTGAGACATTGAGGGTGAGATGGGGTGCGAGGGGCACAGAGGTCCTTATCTCTACTCCATGAAGAACCTTATAAAAATAGTGTCATGTCTCAAAAAGTCTAGCTCAGAAATGAGGGGATCTGGAAGCTGCACCCTCTGCAGGATGAACCTCTGAAGGAGCAGGGTGGCTATGTATCAGTTAGTTTGCTACATGACAAATGACCCCCAAAATTAGTGGCTTAAAACAACAGCGATTCATTTTGCTTGTGATTCTGTGGATGGGCAAGGTGGGCTGGGCTCAGCGGGCTGGATCTTCTGTTGTTGCCTGGGTTCAGTCAGGCACTGTAGTCAGCAGCCAGTTGTCCTGGTGGCTCTGGCTATTGTGTGGAGCAATGGGGGCAACTGGGCCATATGGTGTGTGTCCTCTAACAGGTTAGCCCGAGCTTATCCACATGGCACCTGGGCAGAGGTTCAGGAAAGAATGGAAGTGCATAGGCCTCAAGGCGTAGGCTTGGAACTCACACAACGTCACTTCTGCACATTTTGTTGACCAAAGTAAATCACAACAACCAACCTTTATTCAAGGGGTGGGGAAATAACTCCACTTGTTGAAGGAAGGACCATCGCAAATGGGTGCAGACACAGGGAGGGGATTAACTGTGGCCATTTTTGCCAACAGTGTATTTGGTCTGGAGAAGAGAAGGTCTAGGGAGGGAATGAAGCTACTGCCTGACTGTTGAGTGCTTTCCTTGGTAGGGGGCTGGAGGCAGGCAGTGTGGTGGGGTCCAGAGGACAGAGCTAGGATCCGGGACTCCATCCAGGGAAGGCTTTTCTAGCAGCTGGAGATCCCTCATGGGAACTGGCTGGCTTTGAACACTGGATTATCAGGAAACACTGTGTGAGCCTTGTTGGGGAAGACATGGTAGGCACTCAGGTGATCAATGAAGGGTGGCCTCTGAGGTCACAGCAGTGGGCCCTGTATTGAATCTAGCCCATGCCTGGTTGGCCTTGCCCCCCACTCATGGGGCTTTTGTTTAAGCCTTTGCAGTGAGTTCTCTGTTCCTCTAACACCCTGTCTACCAGGAGATCTGCAAGTTTTTGCAATAAAGAACCCATTGTCTCTGGAGTGCACAGGTTTCTTTCTATGGAAGCTCATTGATTATTCTGCTTTTCTTTGCAGACATTGGCATTTGGAGTCAGTCTTCATCCAAGGTGGGCCGGTGTCATATGAACTGCAGATTGGCAAGCCCATCTCAGACAAGCAGGTCCCTCTGTACTGATCCAGGGACTTGGCTGAGACATGCTGGGTTCCCAGGAAAACCTGGACGGAAGCTAGATCTCTGGGGCTAAGAGGTAGCAAGCTCTATTAGTCAGGGTGTGTTAGCTGCTATAACAAACAGCCCCAGTGATTCAGTGGCTTAACAGGATGAAGTTTCTCACTTGTGCAGTGGCCCAACGTGGGCATCCCTGGCCCAGTGCTCCCTGGGTAGCTCTTGTCTAACCACCGATGCAGGAAACCAGGTTCCTTCCACCCTGTGGCTCTGGACATTCCCCTCCCTCTAGCCAGGGCCCAGGAGTCCTCCACTCTGGCAGGAAGTGCAGACAAGAGACATGGAGGATTAGACACAGGAGGCTGGGAACTGTGGTCCACTGTGTGTCTGGGGGCTGGGGTCTGGCATGTGAACACCGCCAGCTCTGGTGGGAAACAGCTGCAGCCACACCACGCACCTTGGAGTCAGCAGCCCTGGGTGTGAAGCAGCTCTCTCATTGCTGGCTAAGGGACCCAGGCAAGTCTCCTCCCTCTCTGGGCCCCAGAGTCCCCCTCTGTGCAGTGAGCACAGTGATGTTCCCACCTGGTGGGGCCGTGGGAGCCGTCAGTGAGGGGACCCTGTGGGAGTGCTACACCGTGGCCTGGCTGGGTACAGGTGCCAGTAACATGCCTCATGTGTAGAGAGCATCCACGGCTCTGGTCCAGTTGGCGGCGTGGGGGAGTGGGCATTTGGGGGTACTGGAGAGATTCTGGAAGCTTCTTTTTTGCCCACCTAGAGACTGACCTCACGGGCCACAGGAAGGCGGGTGGTCAAGCATGGCCATGGAAGGTGGTTCAGTGTCCTCAGAGGGTCTGCAGACCTGACCCGCACGTTCCTTCTGGCCCCCTGAGCCCCGAGCCTCAGATCCCCCCTCGCAGGCTCCAGCGGCCCTGGGGAGGCTCAGTGGAGTTCGGGACTCATGGGTCCCGAGGCCTCGCCTCAGACCTCGTCCGTCCTGCCGGCCAGCCCACCCGCCACCACTGCCAGCCGGAGCCGCATGGCGTGTGCGATCCCACACAGAGCTGAAGCGGGTTCTGGACTTGGCCCCGAGCCGCCTGCCTGCCTCTGCTCGCCATCGCGGGGGACGGCAGGGTGCCCAGCGCTTGCTCACCAGCAGATGTTTGCCATCACTTGTGTTTGGTTTTGTTTTCTTCCTTGGAGACGGAGCCCCGGGCCCAGTTCCCAGTTCTCTCTTGTGAGCTTGGGGACCCTACTGCTGTTTTGCTCCTTCCTTGCCCACATGGTATTTGAATTTAAATTCTGTTTGAGTCTCCAGCGAAAGCTGTTGGCTGAAGGCACACGGAAGGCTCTGGGCTCTGTAGTGTGTCCCTGTCACACGTTTCCCAAGCGAGTCCGTGTTCCCGCGGCTTCCCTGTTGTGTCCTCTCCTCTCCCGAGAGAGGTTGCTAGGAGCAGGCTTTCAGACCTGAGAGATCTGTCCCTGATTAGCTGTGTGGCCTTGGAAAGTTACTTTCCCTTTCTGAGCTCAGGTGACTCCATCTGTAAAATGGGGACGATGACACTGCCTGGATTGTTGGGTCCAATGAGGCTGTGGATGTAACACCCAGGGCTGGGCCTCACGGGTGTCGTCCTTCGTTACTGTCTTCAAGCAGCATTGCTGTCCTTGGCAAGAGGGTGGAGTCATTAGCTCCCATGAGGCCCTTTTTGCATGGATGTGCGTCTCCAGAGCCACAGTCCTGGCACAGGACAGTGAGCGACTGTGCCACAGCCTGGCCCTGAGGGTCTGGAGCCTCCGTGTCCACCTCCTGTCTCCATGCTGGCTTGTGCCTCTGTTGTCTGTCTGCTGGACGATTGCCATCCCCTGGTCTCTCTGACTCCATGTTGGCCTCCTCCAGCCTGGGGGGTTCTTGGTGAAGGTCAGATGGTGTCACTGTGGCCTCCTGCTGCCCCGGGAGTGAGATCCAGGGGTCTGTGGGCGAGGGCAGCCAGCAGCGGGGACGGGGGCTGAGGTCCCCTCTCCCCTCCCTTGACCTTGAGCCAGTCGGTCCCCCCAACCCCTGACTCCTGCTTTGTGAACTTCAGGGGAGGGGATTGGACCAGGCTGGCAGATTCCAACCTAGTTGATGCCACCTTCTGTGACTTTCCCTCCACAAGCCCTGCATCTTGGAAGGCAAATGGATCCTCACACTGTCTATCCAGGGTGACATGTGGCTTGGTTTGGCATGTGGGGGTCTGACCCTCCATCCTCCCTCCTTGTCTTGGGGGTGGTGTCACCTCTGAGCCCCCAGGCCTGGCCACCTGGGCCCCTTGGTCTCAGAGCACCCTGCTCAGGCCACACTCCTTCCTGTACCCCTGTAGCCTGCAGCCCTGTCCCCTTCTGCCCGGGTCAGCGTCCTGGCCATCCCAGACCCTATTCTCCTCAATCTCTCCATCATCTTGCACGTCAGTGGCTCCACCAGAATATCCCAGAAGCTGGACCTGCTCTCCATCCCCACAGCACCTCCGTTTCTGGCCTGGACGCCACCATTCGCTCACCTGCTCCCTTCCCTCCCTGGAGCGTCCGCCCAGCCACTGCAGTGAACCTCAGAGCAAAGAGACCTCATGGCCCAGCTTAGAACTGACCCACGGCTTCCCATCACACACGAAGGCCCCCCCGGGGACCACCAGTCTATGCCCCTGCCTCGCCAGTTCTCCAAAGACCCTGGTCCTCACTCACTCAGGCCCCCAGCTCCTGCCCCTCCCTCCACCTCCTGCCTTCCCGCAGCTTATCCCCCCTGGAGCCCCCACCCGCCACGCCAGCTCCAATCCTCAGGTTCCAGTGAATGTCACCTCCTGAGGGCCACTGTCCCTGTCACCCCATGGTCAGGAGCCCTCCCCGAGATGCGGTTTTCTCTTTGTTGCTTTTGTCACAACCTCTTAGGATTTAAGTGCATCATTTATGATGATACTGTTTGAATGCAAGTTCCCTTTCAAACATTATTACTGGCATTGCTTCTTTATCTCTGCTTGTCTGTTTGCCCCATTAGGCAGCAGGCTCAAGGGATCAGTGCCTCCCTCGAGAACCGTGGGGCTCACGCTTGTGTCCCAGGGCCTAGAACAGCACGGACACACAGCTGGGCCCCGCCTCGGAGCAGAAAGCAGAGAGACTGGGTGTTTTGTTTGGCTGTCTGAGATGCTGGCCTCTGACTGCTCTTTGGGGGACAGGTCCGTGTCGTGACAGGGACCAGCCCTCCCCTCGCCCAGCACCTGGCATAGGTCTGTACTCAGGGTTATCTTTAGAAACAGTGGCGTGTGTGGTAAATGTGTTTGACAACCCCAATCCTGACTTGTAGAGTTTGCCAATTTTCATGGTGTAAATTTTCCCACCATGGTGGCCAATTTCAAGCTGCCAGAGTGGTATCACCAAACGCAGCGTTGGGAGAGAGACATGCTGTGTCACCTTTCTCTGGCTGGTGGGAGCTGGCGCTAGTGCACCGTTGCTTAGGAAGACCCCTGGGTGCGCCAGCTCCCCAGGACTCTGGAGGCCTGTGAGGATGCTGCTGGCCCTGCAGAGGGAGTGGGATGTTGCCAGCTTTTCCCAGGAATCTCAGCCTCTGGCCTGTCCCCACGGCCTCTCACACCCTTCCTGCTGTGTGAGGAGGAGGTGGGGCAGAGGTGCTGGGCCCCACCGTGGGGGCTCCGCTGTTGTTAGCTGTGAGATTCTGGGCAAGTGCCCCTGGGCCTCTGGTTCCTCTTCTGAATGGTGGGGTGGTTATTATCTCCCTTCAGGAAGCCTGATGGCAGCAGGGCGAAGGGTGTGTGGGCACCGTGACGGGCACCTGTGTGCAAGACCTCCTGAGTCCTCTCTCCCATGCGGCCACCACACACAGGCTCTCATATGCCTCGGAAGGTCACCCAGCCCATGCGTGTTGGGGCCAACACTAAACTCAAGGCTTGAGAGATATGGGACCACGAAGCCCCCAGCACCGCCTCTCAAGGTGCAGGCACTCTGCTCCCGGGACGCTGCGGACCGCGGTGCCTGGGTGGGTGCGGGGTCAGTGGGAAGGCGGATGGATCCCTGGCCCGTCTGTGGCCTTGCCCCTTCTGTAGGCCGACATTCCTGCAGTTTAAGGTGGTGCCAGATTCCAAAGCCTGCGTGTGACCCTCCCTCCTGCTTTCTTCATCCCCTCACATTCCAGGGTATCAGATTTTCCTAAACTAAAATCGGCCAGGAACGGCACGGCAATGAAGAGCCACCCATTTTCAGCTTTGCTGCGTGCCTCGAATTCCTGTCCCTTGATGGCTGTGGGATGACCCTAGGCTCCAGAGTCCCACAGGACTGGCCCGAAGACCCTCTGGCAAGCACCTGCTGTCTGTCTCCATGGCCCCACTCTTGCGACAAGATGACCCAGATAAAGGGTCATGCCCGGAGAAGGCGCCTGCCCTTCCTCCTGTCCTTGCAGGTCTGTTCCCCGTGCCCTGGGGAATGCCAGCCTGAGAAACTGGTTCGGGAGTGGTGAAACTTGCCCTGCATTCTGCAACTACTCCCACTGTCCTAAATAAACGAGGGTGGCTCAAGTGACACCCACCCCCTCCCGGATCAGGAACCTGACACCCAAGTGAGTTTGCTCAAGATTCGTAAGAAACACCCAAGGCTTCTGAGCTGTCAAGCGCTGTCAGGAGGCCCAGGCCCTAAATCGAACTCGTGCAGCAGCAGACGTGGGGCTGTGGAGGGGCTCAGCCCAGCCTCCAGGCGTGCTTGCTTTGGCCAGCGGAGGACTGAAGCATAACCTCGCTGAGCTGTCGGTGCTCAGGAGTCACAAGGTCTCGCTGAGCAGCTTCAGGCTCCGACCTCGCTGCAGAACTGGGCAAAGGGCGGCAGTGGGCCACCGTCCTCACAGGGTGCCTGCACTGGGGCTGGGCCAGATCCCCTGGAAGGGGCCCAGGCTCTGCCTGTCCACACTCCTGGGCCCTGGGCCTATTTGAATTTGTGCTCCAATCTAGTCCAGCCTCTTCTGCTTACAGAAGGGAAACTGAGGCACAGAGGTATCATAGTCCAGTCCGGGGGAGCTGGACCTGGAGCCCAGGCCTCAAGAGGGGAAGCCCCTTGGGACTCAGGAGGAACACAGCTTGCTGTTCATCAGCATATCTCATCCCCGGAAAGAGTCGCATGTAGACGCTGTGGACCTGGAGTAGAAGGGGAGGCCAGGGCCTGTGCTTTTCCCACAATCTCCGAGACCCCTTTGCCCACACTCAGGGAGCAGGTCGTCGGATCCTGTGTTGGCTGTGGCTCCCAGCCAGGGAGAACCCAGGATGGCTTTGCTGGCCTCGCCGGCCAGGGACACTGTCCAGCTCTGGAAGGGCCCTTCCTGGCACACGACCTGGGGTGGCACTTAAGCACCGCGTTTCCAAGTGTCATGGCTGCCACTTCCCCAAACTTGGAAATACTCACAGCAGGGAAAAGGAGATTCCTCCCCGATCTCCCTCGCTCCCCTTGGTGAGAAAGCAGTGCGAAAGTGACAACAAGAGGACAGACAAAGTCGCTTCCCCCGCCCCTACCCCTGGGATTACTGGGTTTTCCCATCGACCTGTGACTTACAGGACCCACCAGACAGGTGCGAACGGCACTGCCCAGGGCAGGCATAAGTGGTCACCTGGCCACCAGGCTTGTTCAGGCCTCTCTGGATGCTGAGGCCAGCAGGGGTGAAGACAGCACCAAGGTCTCCCTCCCCGCAGGGGCCTCTCACCAGATTCCGGGGTCCTCCTGCTGTGGGAAGCTTGGGGAGGGGCCTATGTCGTGGACTGGTTGGGAACAACACAAGTATCGGTATCTCGTGTGTGCCGGGTGCCACGGGCTGTGCCCCGACATGGTTACCTCGCTCGCGCCTGGACGAATCTGTTGGTGAGGGGCCTTTGTGATCCACGGTTACTCGTGGGGAAACCACGGTTAAGTAGACTTGCCCAGGGTTGTTGAGTAACTTGCCCAGGGTCGCACGGGTCACAAGCAGCAAAGCGAGTTTCAACGTGTCTGTCTGCCTCGCTCTGCCGTGCGGCCTCGCGAGGCCCTGTCTGCTCCAGAAACATCCGGTGTGCTGAGGAGGGCCTGACCCCCAGATGACAGTGGGGGACGTGTTTCAGGGCAGTGGGGCTCTGAGGACAGGCTTCCCGGGGAGGCCGTGGAGGTGGGGCCCTGCAGGCAAGGAGGAGCTCCGTGGGCAGGGGCTGGGCAGCGCCGGTTCTGGCCTGGCGTATCCGGTGTGCGTGAGCCGCCAGCACTCGCCTGCCTGCTTGCATCCCCAGGCTGGAGCCTGGATCTGGAGAGTGCTGGGTGTCCCGGGAGAATTCTGGCTCAGCTGGAGCCTCGTGGGCAGTGTTGGGGCGACCGTGTCCAGCATGGGGTGCATGCAGCATGACCTGGGGCTCTGGTGGAGGAAGAGCAGCCCCTCCTGTGCAGGGCTCAGGCGTCCGGCTCTGTGGTAACCGGACACAGCTGATTTGCACCAGCCCTGACGCTGGAGCCAGACCTAGCTGTAGCCCAAGCCCGGGCTCGGGAGCCCAGGCAGGAATGCCGCCCTCTCTGGGCTGCAGAGATTTGGAAAGAAGAGACTCGTGTCAGGCGGCTGCCTCCTGCCCCACTCCACTCCGAGGCTCCAGCAGGGGCAGGGGGGGCCAGAGTGCCTGGGTAGAGGGGCAAGGAGCTGGGGTGCGCCCATGACTCAGGGAGCTTGCTCCACGCTGCCTTTGACAGGTGACCGTGCTTCGGGGACAGAGGCAGGGAGGTGGAGTTGTGGGCAGGGAGGGGGAGTGGGCGCCCTCACCCAGGGTCTGCTTCGAGGGCTCTTTGGGGAGGTAGCAAGGCTCTGTGCACACCAGGCCCAGTCCTGCAGTCAGTGGTGGGTCCTGGGGACACAGCCCATCTGACTGTGGCTTCACCAGGCCACAGAAGACACTCTTGTTGTGCACAGTGTCCCTGGGAAGGCCTCTGGAACCGAGCAGAACTGATTTGTTTTTGTTTACTGGGGGACGGGGCTCCCTATTTCATACCACTGCCCGGCCACGGCTTGGTCTTCTCAGAAACATCGACCACGGGTGGCATTGGCGTGGTGGTCTCTGGCCACGAAGGGCAGACCAGGGGGTGGTTTTGGCTGAGACAATGGCTTGCTGAGGGCCAGTGTTCGTGAATCATCCAATGCTCCCAGAGCCTGTTCTGTGCCGGCTCTGTCCTGGGGGTGGGAATGCCCCAGGGACTTCCGAGGAAAACCCCTGCCCTGGTGGAGCCGAACCCCACAGAGGAGGCCGGGCCGTGAACAACATAGTAGGTAAAATCAACAGTGTGGCTGCGGAGACACCGGCCGGGGTGGTGGGAGGGACTGGCTGGTGGGGGCCAGAGAGGATCTCTTGGGGACGTTATGTGGGGACACTCCCAAGGGGCAGCCTGAGCCTCAGGCAGGATGAGGGGAGCAGATCTAGGCCAAGCAGAGGCCCTGGGTGGCAATGGGATGTGTCCCAGCCAGGTGGCTTGGAGGAGACAAGCTGGGCCTGGCAAGTGGGGTCTACCAGGGGCAATCTCATAGCCGGTCACTAAGGACCCCAGCTTTCGTCAGCTGTCAGCAGCTTCTGCTCCAAGTGGGCTGCGGCCTCTGACCAGGACCTGACTGGGATGTTGTCAGGGTCTGGCCCCTGTGATGAGAACAGGGCGGGGGTGGGGACAGAGACCCCCAAGGAGGCGCCTCTGCTCGAGTCCCTGTGAGCCCGTCCACTCACAGGACTCACTCTCACCGCAGCCTGGTGAGCATGCTGCGGGACAGGTGTGGGGTGCCGTGACCATTTTACAGATGCATAAATGGAGGCTGAGAAAGGAGAATGTAAGGGCTTGCCCAGGGGCAGCAGAGTGGGACTGATCTGCCCCGACTTTTGACCTTGTGCAAACTGTCTGCATAGACGTGCCTGGTGAGCACGTGTGCACAGCCGCCGGCCACAGGCACCGCCCATGCTGCCGGGCGTGGGCAAGGTTGCCTGGCAAGTCATGGGCTGCCTCGCGGCCTGGCTGAAGCAGCACAGGTGTCCCAGTGCCACTCTGGCTCTGTCCCACCCCCACCGCACCGCCGCGGAGACGTTGACGGGGGTTTGCAGCAGCCGGTGTCCGGCACCCCTGTGCTCTCTCGTGGACCCTGCATCTGCAACCGGCCAATTCACCAGCCCAGGTGCGCGCAGTAGCTTCCCTACCACAGCCGTTTGATGAGCAAACGTTAAGACAACAGCAGCAGAGAGCGATTAAGGTGCTCTGGGAAAGCTGATCGGCAGCGTCAGACCTAGAAATCGCAGTGTGTCTTACGAGGAAGATACGCAAAAATATAACAGTGAAAACACACTTAAGAGCTCGCTAGAAAAACAGAAAAAAGACAGCTGTCTAACGGAGGATGTGATTGTAGAAGCCCCTCCCGCACTCTGAACGTGCGTCCAGCTGGCTCTGTCCTTACAGCACCTTCAGTCCTGCCGAGGACCCTGGGCGGTGGGGATCACCTTGTTTAGGAATGGGGCAACTGAAGCCAAGGCCACAGAGTAGTGGAGTCAGAACTTGAACTTGGGCCTCTTGGGTGTAGAGGGTTTGAGGACCAAGAGCACAGGCCCTGGAACCTGCTCCCTCCTGGCTCCATCTTCTGCTGGCTGTGTGGCTGTGGGCAAGTTACTTGACCTCTCTGGTCTCAGTGGCCATCTCTATGGAATAAAATAAGAATAGTCCCTGCCTCACGGAGGCTGTGGGGGTCTGTGAGTGAAGCCGGCAGAGCTCAGGAGCAATGCCCAGCAGGCTGGCCACCCCAGTCGGGTGAGTGGTGGCCGTCGTCCCCGTTCCTGTGGCACGCAGCCCACAGGTGTGCTGGGAAGCTTGTCCAGACTTCTCATCGCAAGGGACAGGGTTTGAATTTCATCCCTGGAGATGGAAGAGAGAAGGGACGGCCTGGACCTTCCCTGGCGTGTGCTTCCAGGGCTCAGCACTCACGTTCCCTCTTTTGGAGGTGGCTGTCCACACGGACTGCTCGTGTGGGTCTTCCAGGAGAGCCTTGAGTTTATATAAATTCTTTGTCAGAAAAAAAAAAGGAGTAGCATTGGGTGTATTTGTGTCTGGTTCACACTTTCTATTGCTGTGTCACTTCTAAGAAAAGCCTCAAGCAAACAAAAGCCCAACAGCCAAATCCGTCTCCCCTCTGCCCCAACCCTCTTACACCTCGATTTGGAGGGGAAAGCGGGAGGCCCCAGTTGTTGGTTTTCTGAAGCATCCCAGGCCTCCAGCTCATGACGTCCTGTCCGTGTCTGCCCGAAGGCACAGGCATCTCTCCACCTGGGCGGCTGGGGCGGAAGCCCGGCCCCCCACCAACGCAGAGTGCTCGCTGGAGGCTGTGGTCACCGCCTTTGGGAGAGCCGCACTCAGCGCCCGTCTCGGTTTCCATCCTTGCCGGGTGGGTCTCCCGGGGGCCCGCCGCTCTTCTTCCAGGCTGGCTCTGCTCTCGCACGGCCGGGCTGTTACAGAGCTGCGCGCTGGCTTGGCCCCTCCCCTGGAAAGCCTTTTCCAGCCTGGGCACGGCAGCTATCCAGTCCGTTCGGGCGGACTCCTCAAGCCTGGTGGTGGCAGCTGCTGTCACCAATCCTGGGCCCTTCCTGCTCTCTGCTGAGCACCTGCATGTCCTGGGCTTGGCCCAGTGCCGGCACAGGGGTGTGGGGTTGGGCAAGCCCTGCTGTAGGCCTCCGTGGATCTGGGGCCAGGAGTGCTGACACAAGAGAGGGCAGGGATCGATGGGCCCCTGTACTGGGGGGTGCGTGTGCTCAGGACCCAGGTCCCCAGCTGGCCCCAGGAACGGAGCTGGGCCTGTGGGGTCATTGCCAGGCGCTTTGCAATGTGCTCATCGCGGACAACTCGCATATGGGGATGCATTTGGGCAGTGGGCCTGTGGGAGCAGCTGGCATCCAGGTCTGGGAGTGGGTAGGTGCAGGGGGTGTGTAGACATCCTGCCCTGACTGCCGCTGCGGGCAGCTCTGGGTCGGGGAAGGTGGGTTCAGGGCCAAAGGGGCTGGGATAGTGCCTCAGCTCTGTGTAGACGGGCCCCCAGGAGGCATGGCACTTCCCTCCCCCAGCATCTCTCAGGCCAGCCTTGAGTGGCCAGTGGCATCTTGGGGGAAGTTTCAGGTCATGTCACACACACCCGTCAGCAAGTGTCCCCCTTGACTCACGGTCAGGCCAGAGGAGGGCTACAGCTCCGTCCTGTGCGGGGGGTGGGGGGGACACCTACCAGCAGGCAGACTGAGAGCGTCCCGGGCCTTTTCTGGACCAGTGGGTGGTCTTTGGGGAACGCCTGCAGACGTGAGTCTAACAACCCAAGGCTTCCGTGTTTTGGAGCCGGAGCGGAGCTGCCTTACCATGGCCATGTCCAGGCCCAGTGGGTGGCGTGACCGCTCACCCCTGCTGTCGTCACCCTACACAGGGCTGACCCGTGGGCCCAGGCCTGCCCAGCCAACAGCAGCCAGTACTGAGCAGTCCAGAGACTCGGGCCAAGCATGCCTGTGTTTCTGGGGCATTGTCGAAGGGCCCGGGACATTTACCTGAGAGCTCGGTGTGGCCTTTCGGAAAAGGGCTCCCACCCTCGTCTGGGCGAGCCAGGCCTGGGCACTCCTCTTGTTTGAGAGCAGAATTCATCTAAATGGGCCTCACTGACCCAGGCCTCACATGAAATGGTGGCTTTAACCATAGGGACTCCCGTGTGTGCCCCACAAATGTTGGAGCACCTACTGTGTGTGAGCCGTGGGCGAGGACACAGCAGGCATCACGCCCAGTGGCTGTCCCCAGGGGCTCGCAGTGTGCTGGGGAGACGACACAGTGTGAGAGGAAACCGCCGTGGGTGGCTCCTATGGGAGGGGGCACCCGCACAAGGTGGGGACTGTCGTAGCAGCTCTGGGACCAGGGACTTCCGTGACAATAACAATGCGACGAACACCATTTAGAGAATGCTTGCGTTTATACAACACTTGCACAGCCAGGCTCGCCCGGGGACCCCATCGGCCTGAAATGGGTTTTGCTGGTCCCAGCAGACTGACAGATGCTAGGGTCAGGGAGGAAGGAGCTCCAGGACGTTTCCTTGGGTTGTCTCAACATCCTTATGTGGCAGGTGTGGTCATCCCCATTCTACAGATTAGAAAAGTGAGGCTCCGACGGGCGAAGGGACGTGCTCGCTGGGTCATGGCTCTGGACTGCCCTTGCTGCTTCACATACCTCAGCCACTCCAGGCCCCTCAGGGCTATTCCCGGGGGCGCTGGCCTGGCACGTTTTGCCTTCCTGATTTTGAGCACACCCCGAGACCTCCCTTCCACACATCACCACGGCGGCTGAGAGTCTCGGGTGACAGTGGGGAGAGCGTCCCTGCCATGGGCCGAGACACTGGAGGACTGTTCTGAAGCCCAGCGCCCCTCGGAGAATGTGGCCAAAGCCCCAGACTCCTCCCCCGCAAAGCGCAGAGACACTCGTGTCTCACGTGCTCCTTTTGGGGCCACCCCCAGGGCCTCCAGGTCGAGAAGCTCTGGCAAGCGAGCAACGGTGGCTGTGGGTGAGACCCAGTCCCCCAGCCCCAGCTGTGGCCAAGAGGGGTGGCCCCACTAGCGACGGCCCCTCTCCACCCATCCTGCAGCCCCCACCTCCGCTCACCCAGCCGGGCCCCTGGTGTCCTTCCAGCAAGGGGCGGAGGGGGCGCCCGAAGCTACTGCCAGGGTTCTTTGGACCGTCAGTGTCACAGCCTTGGGGATGAGGGGCAGTTTGACCGGGGTGGGGGTGGGCTTGTCACAGTCCATTAATGACATCTGCACGGGCCGCATTGTCAAGACAGCGCTTCAGGATCGGAAACACCTGGCTTCGCGTTTCAGCTCCACTCCTTTCCTGCCTCCCTCCTGGGAGCCTCAGTTTCTCATCTGTGGAATGGGGATGGGGACAGCACCCACCTCTTGGGGTCCCTGTGGGATACAGGAGCCTCCCGCAGCTGCACTCGCAGGCTCTGGGGCTCTGGCAGCCACGGCTATGCCTGCTCTTCGCTGTGGAAGGGCGTCTCTTTCCACACGTGGCGCTGGCAGTGCTGCACGGCGTTGCACAGCTCTGCGGCTGCCTGGCTCATGCACCAGAAGCTCGGGCCCGTGATGCACTGGTCGGTGCCCAGCAGCGGGGTCCTGGGGCCGTGGCAGGCCCCCACCTTCTTGCACACAGCCACGGGGTCCATCACTTCCTGGAGGCTGTCGATGAGCACAGGCTCATACTGGGTGACGAAGTGGTTGCACTGTATCATGTAGAGTAGTGGCAGGACACTGCAGCCACCCTTGAAGGCCATGAGGATGTCCCGCTTGGTGCTCTTGCGCTCCAGGTTGCGGGAGGACACGCTGAGCAGCCTCTTGCACCCATTGCAGAAACTGCCCTGGTTCTCTGGGTCCATCGATGGGGACAGTGTTGTTGCACGGGCCTCGTGGACCTCCCGGGTCCGCCTCCGGCTGCTGCACAGCCGGATGGTCTTGCACAATTTTTCTGGGGAGACTTTGGCCACAAGCTGCATCAAGGAGGGGCTGTAGGTGTCCACCAAGGTGATGCATTGCTGGACGACAGAAGCAGGCATCACTGAACACACACGCTCCAGCGCGTGGCTGATCATGGCCTCGGAGCTGTTGGACATGAGCCACTGGTCCAGCTGCTGGACCACGTCCAGGCACACCTCGCAGGTCAGGCCACGCTCCATGCGGAGCTCACTGTTCTTCCTCAGCGACACTAGCTCAAGCGGGGGGACCCCATCTGCAGCAGCCTCGTGAGCCAGGCGGGCAGGCCTGCTCGGCTCCTCACAGAAGCCCTCTTTCTCACAGATGTCCTGCGGCAGAAGGAGGCTCAGCGCTTGCTCGGCAGGGGTCAACAGCTGGAGGAGATAGTGTTTGCAGAAGAGAGCCAGGCCAAGCCCCAAGGGCTCACACTGCTCCTGGAGGTTCACCTCTGCCAAGGTTGGGTTGGACTGGACAGCATCCTGGAGCCGGGAGATCAGCTGGACGCAGTCTTGGCACACGGCTGCCCCGGGCATCTCGGGAGGGTAGAAGCTGAGGAGCCCTTTGGCCATGAATGGGGACAGTGCCTCAGAGGCGTCCTCCTTGGAGAGTGGCCCAGAGGTGGCCAAGTGTCTCTGCAGCTGCTCACAGAGTGTGAGTGCTATGCACACCTGTGCCGGGGCACTGCCTGGCGCTTCACGGAGCATGGTCAGGACGGCCATGGGGTGGGTGTCCACCATCTGCTGGCACCTAGCTGAGGACTCCCGGCTGGGGAGCCACGTGCAGGTCTTCCTCATCAGAGTCAGGATGTCAGACTCGGTGGTGTCGGGGTTCAGCCCATTACCAGCCGCGGCTGCTATGTCCTGGCATATGTCGCAGGGCAGGGACTTCACGGGGGGATTGATCCAGACCACCCTTTGGCAGTAATCCAGGGCCCCACACCTTGCTGCCGCCTGCAGGTCCTGACACCACACCTCGGATCCCTTTGCACACTCCTGGGGGCCCTCGGTGGGGCTGGCCGTGGCAGCCCCCAGGAGGCTGGACAGGAGAAGCAGGGCACACAGCATGCTGCCCAGTGACTCGCCGCTCCAGTGCACCTGGCGCCGCTGCTGCTATAAGCCCAGCTCTCCTGCCTGGCCCCAGGGGAGGCGCCAAGGGCGCCCCGCCTCCCAGCCTCTCCTGCAGCCTGACTCACACCCCACGCCCCGGGCTTCTCTGCACAAGCCTCCCTGGCCTCTGCCTCTGCCTCTGCCCTTGCAGAGCCCTCTGCCTGGAACACCATCCTGCCCTCTCCCCTGGACAAGCTCTTACCCCCGTTTCACGGCATAGCCTACAGCGGAGTGAAGCTCGGCGCTCCGTCCTCCCTCCTGGGAAGCCCTCCTAGTCCCCAGGCTGGGTCCCCTTCCTCCCAGGGCTGTAGCTGCTACTGGGACACCTTCCCCGCCATTCATTGTCCTATCCTCCTGACCTGTTTGCGTGGCCTGAGTCCCCTCCTAGAGTTTGCGAGACCCTGCAGGAATTTCTGCCCCCAGTCTGGGTGGCACGGAAGGCGTCCTATCTTTTATTTGCCAGATTAAGTGAATCCAATGACTGGCCAAGTCGGGAAGCTGCTGTTGTCTAATTTGGCCTCAGGGTCACGTGCCCAGCCAGAGTTCCGATCCCAGCTCTGGCCTGAGCTCCTGAGCCTGGTCAGTTTCTTCATTCTGGAAATTTCTGTCAAAGGCGGAGCGTGGGCTGATGCACAATAGAGATACGGTAATGTTTGTTGAAATCACACACACAAAAGGGGCTTGTTTCATTCCTATGTCATTTGTTGTCTTATTTTTTTTCTTCTTTAGTTTTTAAAATAGTTCTTACGCAAGACTCTCAGTGCTGGATGAATGCACACAGGTGTCTTGAGTTGGGTCCCATGCAGGGAATGGAGCATTCCGGAGCCAGCCTCGCCTTCGGCCCACATGCCACATGGCTCGCTGTCCCCACCGGACCCTCCCAGGGAGTGAGCAGGTCAGAGAGGCCCCGTGGCGAGGGTTCCCCTGGGCCCTGCACCCCTGTATGGGTGTGAGCCCCACACGTGGGTGTCTTCAGCTCGGCGTCCTGGGCTCTGGTGCTCCGGAGGAACGTGCCTCCCAGCTATGTGGGTCAGGAGACTGCCACGGCCTCGCCCCGAGGAATGTAGACTGGGCACTTCCCACCTGCCTTCCTGCCGAGGGGCTGGGATCGGGAAGGGAATTTGGAAAACAAGATTTGCTGAGCACTTTAAATGACTTCCAAGGACTGTGGCTGCAGGGGACCGGAGGAGGGGACAGTCTCAGGGAGGTGATGGGATGCTGGGTGCCCTCAGTGCAGGCTGTCCTCGGCTGGCTCATCAGGTTCGTGCACAAAGGTGGGGCTGAAGACGTGAGTGCCCTTACCTAGAAGGGGCATGTGCTGGTCCATCTCCACAAGCTGTTGCATGCCGGCCACGCATTCAGCCCATCGCCTCTTATTCACGGGCATCCACTTGCATCCTACAGGGACTCTGGGCGCAAGGCTGAAGCAAAGCCCAGACCAGGCCCCTTGGTGTGGGCCTGCAGACCTCCTGCTGGTCCCTTGCCACCCAGCCCCCAGGTCACTTCCTCCAGCTCCTTGCGTAGAGGCTGTATCTCGCAGAGCCCAGAATGTTCTTATCACCCCTGGGCCCAGCCAGTGCCTGCTAATTAAGTGCTTCGTGGGCCCTACATTATTTTCTTGAGATTCGTCCCTGCTGTGGCGTAGAGTCGTGGAGTGGACGTCCCCACTTCCGGGTAGGATTTCACAGGGTGGACGGATCTCACCACTGGACGAATTCCTGGGGTGCACTGCCCTAGTGGTGAGCTTGTTTATCTACCTGTTCTACCTGAGACGGGCATTCGGGCCATTTCCAGTTTGGGGCTGGTGACCGTTTCTGGGCACGTCTTAGTGCACGTGTGTCTTCCCGTCCTCGCTGGGTTTTATCAAGGGGCAGAACTGGCGGGTGCGGCACGGTGTGTGTAGCAGATGCCGCCAGGCCGTGTTCCAGAGTGGCTGTGCCGGTCCCGCCCCCCTCGGCGACGTTTGAGAAATTCTGATTGCCCCATACCGGTTTTGTTTTGGGGGTGGGGTGTTTTCCAACACCGGCATCCAGTCCCAGTAGACGCCACGTCGGAGTCCCACAACTCGATTCAGCTGTGACAGCAACCACCCGGAGTGAGCACAGACGCTGCGGTCAAGTGCTCAGCCCCACAGACACCCCACTTCAGATGCCAATCACAAGTTCCAGGGTTCCACCACCCCTCTGACCGCGTGGCTGTCGCTTGTGGGTCCCACAGCCCCCGCTCAGGCTTGGTAATTTGCTAGAATGGCTCACAGAATTCAGGAAGGCCCTTTACTTAGGTTTACCGATTTGTTATGAAAAATACAACCCGGGAAGAGCTGATGGAACAGATGTGTGGGGCGGGGTTTAGGGGATGGGGCGCAGAGCTCCCAGCACCGCCGTGCTCACCAGCCCAGAAGCTCCCCCACGCTCCTCATCCCAGAGCCTCTGCCGAGGAGCTCCATCCTCAGCTCCCCACTTTCCAGGGGCCGTGGGCGGGGCAAATCCAATGGCTTGTCCTTCTGGGACCAGCCCCGCGGAGGCTGTCTGGGGGCCCCAGTGAGCCTAAACTCAGGTAAGGTCAGAGGGGCTTGTTACGAATAACAAGAGGTTCTCCTGTCACTCAGCAAATTCCAAGGGGACAAAACCAAGTATCTGTTGTATCATGCCATGGGGGCTTACGGTTTATTTCGATACAACTTCTAACTTAGAGGACAGTTGCAAAAATACGCAAGCACTCCGTGTCCTTCTACACAGATGTTTCCCCTGCCTCCCTGTTCTGCCTGCTCCCTCCCCTCTTGTCTTTTGTCCCCCCAGCCCCCTCCCAGTCCATCCACACACTCCAGTGTCTGCACACGATGTTTTCGTGGCCTGCCGAGACTGGGTGGAGACACGTGTCCCTTCACCCCAGTTGCTCCAGGGCGTATTTCCCAAGGACTCACTCACAGTGCATTTATCAAAAAAATCAAGACCTGTAATGAAGATAAGATGCCGCAGCCCGCGCTCAGACTCCACGGCAGCCCAGCACTGCCCCATGTGGGCATTTGTTCCCCAGGCCCAGCCCCGGCCCAGGTCACACGGTGTGCCAGCTGGTCACGGCGCCTTGGTTGCCTTCCTCTTGCAGCCTATCAGAGCCTTGTGCTGGCTTTCGCAGCGCTGGGGGACGGGCCAGTTATTTCGCAGAACCCCCCGTGTGGGTCTCGCTGGTGCTTCCTCACGGCTAGACCCGAGCGCGTGCTCTTGGCGGGCGCAGGAGCTGGTCCTGTGTCCTTCGCGGCGCGTCGGGTCGGGAGGCGCTCGACGCTGGTCTGTCCCAGTGCTGGCGATCTCGATCCCTTGGATACGCTCTGGCAGTTTCCTTCTCTCTGAAGTTACTATTTCCCCCTTGTAATTAGTAACTAATATTTAGAAAGATTATTTTCAGCATATGCAAGTATCCTGTTCCTCTCAGATGTTCACCCACTCAGCGAGCGTGCACTGATTTCCTAACCCCACCTTCCTCTGCGTCGATCAGCTCCTATTCATCTGTAAAAACAGAGCTTTATCTTTCCCTCCCTCTCTTCTTCTTCCCTTTTTCCTCTCTCTTAAACACTCAGAAATTTTCATTTTATTTTTATTACTTTTACTTTATTATTATTGAAATTTTATTTAATAGGTTATAATCCACGATTATCATTGTTTTTGATGCTCAAATTGCCCCGATGCGACCTGCAAGAGCACCCCCGAGCTGTGCCGTGTCTCTGTGACATGTCCCCGTCATTCTTCGAGCACTTCTGTACTTTCTGGCACGGAAATCATTCCAGGATCATCCTGTGCCTTCCCGAATCAGCCTGGAATCCGGCGGCTGTGCAGGGAAAGGGGTTACCGAGAGACCGAGATCCGCGCTCGCCTGCTGCTGCTGCACTGCAGTGTTTCTGGGCCCCTCGGTGCAAAGAGCAGCGAGACCTTTCCTCCTGCTGACACGGGGCAAGAGAGGAGGGAAGGAAGGAGGGCGTGCGTGTATAGAAATATAGAAACATCTGATCATAGGCATAGGACAAACACGAATGTGCACGTATATACGTATATGTGCATGTGTGCGTAACATGCCCTCTACCCATCTTCACCAGGCCGTGAGTTCGTACTGACACTTCCGACCCCGCAGAGTACCCTGCAGGCCTCTCCTTTGCAGCATCTGTGAGTCCTTCCCGACAGGGAGAAGCCTGTCTCCCGTTACCCCGAGCATATTTGCTCATTTGCTAAACCCTAAAATATGAGCAAGTGCCAAGCCAGCCCTCTGGGAACGGCGAACCCTGCTGCAGGCCCATGTTCACGCGCACTGCCCTTTATCCCGTCGAGGTCAATTTCACACACAGCAAAATGCATCCATCGTAACTGCGGTTCAGTGAGTTTTGGCAAATACACGCACTTGTGTAGGTTCCACCCCAGTCACCACGCAGGTGGTCCCCCTGTCCTTTCCGGGTGCTCCTCAATGAGAGTAGACACTTCCCTGATTTTTTTTTCACTATAGACCAATCTTGCCTGTTCTCGAACTCTGCGGCAGTGGAGTCGAGCAGGAAGGGATGGGCATTCTCATGTCTGCTTCTCTCACTCGACATCCAGGATCCCTGTGGCTCCCTGTGGCTGCACACCGTTGGCTCTCCTGCTGGGCAACGCTCCATCTTGTGGCCACACACAATCCATTCGTGCACCGTGGGTTGATAATGGGCAGTTTCCAGTTTGGGGAATCCAAACATCCCCATTGTGAACATCCTGGTGGTGCCTGGTGGTGTATAGCGTGTGCGCACCTGCCGGGGGTGTACCTGCCGGTGGGGGGCATCTGGTACAGCGTGTGCGCGCCTGCCAGGGGTGTACCTGCAGGTGGGGGCGGCTGGTACAGTGCGTGCGCGCCTGCCGAGGGTATACCTGCAGGCGGGGGCGGCTGGTACAGTGTGTGCGCGCCTGCCGGGGGTGTACCTGCAGGTGAGGGCATCCGGTACAGTGTGTGCACGCCCGCTGGGGGTGTACCTTAAGGTGGGGCGGCTGGTACAGCGTGTGCGCACCTGCCGGGGGTTTACCTGCCGGTGGGGGCATCTGGTATAGTGCGTGCGCCTGCCGGGGGTGTACCTGCAGGCGGGGGCGGCTGGGCCTGGGGCGTGTGTGCTGAGCAGACCCCACGGGACCTTTCCACGATGGCAGCACCAGCCGCTGTCACCCCCGTGGTGCTGCTGATGCTGGTTGCTTCACATGGCTCTGACTTCAACCCTTCCGGAAATGCAGAA